>AWOL01S0057274.1:4853-15739 GCA_000715115.1 Nicotiana otophora
TGATCAGAGGTTGCCCAATAGGGGCCTGCCCACCGATTATAGCTCGATGGTGGTGAAAATACTATAATATTGTATATGTATAGGCCCTCTTCTCTCTTGACTGGAAGAAGACAATACTAAATTGAATATAGAGTCCCGATAGGAGAGAATACTGTAACTTATGAGACTAGCTAATGTATATAAATTCATGAATACGAACTTCCCTTTATGTCTCGTTGTCAAACATATGTAGTTACGGGATCATACCAAAATGAAGGAAAGGTTTAGCCTTAACATACCTTATCACAATCTTTCCAATCACCAAGTTGAACTTGCCTCTTCTCACCTTAATCTACAACAACGATAATAATACTATCATTAAGTTACAAAACGTATAACTATCGCACAACGAATGCCATGATTATTTTGTATTAAAACGGACAATATTTCTCCTATAATCCTTACTTCCTCTACATTCAAGATAGCTGCAACAACACCAAAAACAACAATATATATATATATATATATATATATATATTATTTTCCAACCTTATGTACACCACATAATACTACAAAATAGCCCAACACACCCCAATCTTTTCATACATAAAATGACCATCGTAGTAGTATCAACAACCTGAAAATGTTACGACAAATGACCAGCCCAACATTCTACATTTATGTGGTATTTCTCCACACACTTCATACTCCAAAACTCCACAAAACAATAGTAAATCATGTATCCCAACAGCAACACCAAATAGTCCACAAAAACAATCCACAAAATAGTCTGTTACAAGTGAATAACTCGAACTCACGGTTTCCGATCACCATCCCGTGAGTTCTTACAAATATAGAACATCTTACCATGCATCTACACTGTAAAGAATGGATGAAAGAGAGTAGTAAACTTACCTTATTTGTAGGATAACTCAGCTCCTATCTTGGTTCTTCAAACTCTAGGCTTTACCTCCAATTAGAACTTGAAAGGGAGAGAAAATCAATTGGGGTTTGTAGGAAATTTTTGGGAGGATTTTTGCAGAGATTAAGTATGGTTATTTTGCCATGTTATCATCCTAATATATGAAGGGGATAGGCCTTTAAGAAGGCCTCTTTGAACGACCCGAACTGGCCCAATTTTGGACGACCCGAATTGGCCCAATTTTGGATTCTCGTTTAAGCAAGTAGGTGACAGTCTGCGCAGTTTCACAAAAATACCCATATCTCTCTACTCCGATATCGTATTGACAAACGGTTTAATGCGTTGGAAAATAGACTCATAGATATGTAATTTTATAGGTGGAACACCCTATAACTCTAAGTATATTAGGAGAAAATCGCAGTTACATTTGACCCAAAGTTTCAGTAAAACGTATGAACGTAACTTGTGATGACTTTCATCGACTTTTGTTCCACCATTCGCTTGACTTCAAAATATAACACCGACTATCATACGAATAACATAACTCATAACATAACCTCCTTATCATGTTAAACACCCCGGTCTCACCCCAAAAGTACATGCTATAACATTCCCAACTTGTAAACTTTCGACGAAACATTATTTTCTTTAATTCCTTTAGCTTCTGAACCTTCCAACCCTCTTTGTACTTGTTGTTCATGATTTTCAATATTTATAACTTCCAAGGTAACATGATTAACTTGCTTTATATATTTTCAAAGCTGATCTTATTATTTTAGGTCCTACATTAGTTTGCTCATTACGCAGTTTTATGTACGAAAATATAGGGTGTAACAATTTGGTTCCGTATACGCGTTCTCTTCTGCACCTGTATTCGACGCAAATAGTCCTTGTTACACACCATTTTAAATGGTTCCGTCGGTCAATAATGCTCAGCACCCACTGGCTGCAACTGCCCACCATAGGTGTTTAAGTAAGTAGCAACACTATATTGTTTATCAACGTAGTTGGTTGGCCCTAAACCTGTATGTTGAAAGCACCTGATGGCATGTTAGCACGACATATGGTAGATGGACTATTTCCCACAAGAGCATAACCTTCTAGATTCATTTATGTTATGTACATTATTCCCCCGATTGTGATGGATAACGGTGTGAACTTCAAAAATATTTTTGTCGTGATGATACTGCAAAAATGAATGCCAATGTGCTCGCCGCCTGCATTTCTCAAATCTCTTCATCGGCAGTGGCATAAATTCAACACCCCTTTCCATCAATGACGTTGCAGCTGCAGTCCTTTCAACAAAACTCTCCGCCATCTGCTTGAACGACATCCGCACCATGGCAGTGACAAGCAATCCTTTTGCCGACTTCAATAACCCGTTGAAAGACTCTGACACGTTTGTAGTCAGAATTCCATATCTTCTTCCACCATCCGCATGCAAAGTCCACTTCTGAAGCTCATGTCGCATCAACCAATGATAGGCTCTCCCGTCTTCCTGCCTGATAGATTCTATGTGCCTCCGGAATTTATGCTCTTGGTGGTTTGTTGCTGTCATTCACATCAAATCATACAGATCCTTGTTAGGATGTGCCTTCTGAAAATTGGCCTTAAAATGCCTCACACAGTAACGGTGGTAGGCATAAGGTTCTTGCCATGCAGGCAAGTTCTCTACAGAACTTAAGATACCACCATGCCGATCAGAAATTAGAAAAATGCTGGAACACTGTTTGACAACGTGCTCTTTCAAATGGTTCAAAAAAACATCGTCCACGTCTCTTGGATTTCATTGGCACAAATAGCAAACGCTAGAGGAAATATTTGTCCATTAGCATCTACTACAACAACTTAATATCATACTTTCCATAGACATGAGTGCCGTCTATGGATATTACCGGCCGGCAATGCGAAAACCCATCAATTGTTGGTTTAAATGCCTAGAACACGTAATTGAATATATATTCTGATTTTCCCGGACTACGCTCAAGCTTCCATTCAACAACCGTCCCAGGGTTAAAGTGTTGCAGTGCGGCCATGTACTTGGGTAGAGCTGCAAATGACTTGTCCAGTTACCATAAACAATTTCAAACGCACGTTTGCGCCCGAGAAAATGCCTTTCTTTTGGTAATGGTATGACCATATTCCTGGTGGACTGATGTAATGCACTCTTTGATTTTATACCTTATGGACGCTTCAAGGTGTGGAATAAGGACAAGAGAAATCAAGTCAATATCCAAATTGTAGTAATTCCTATTGAATATGCCCATTTCACATATGTGAGTGGGAATATATTTACTCACTTTCCACAGACCTGTGTTCTTCTTGATCGCACGTTGCATCCAATAACAACCCGTAAACCATCTGCGACAAACAACCTTGTATACATCCGGATTTGACTCCCATACCGTCATTTGACGACACTCTTTTATGCTGTACATTTTCGTCGCCCTGCTTAGGCGCACTTTATTAGGAAAAAGAATGCCCTTTGCGAGCACCGTTGGTCTAGAATCATCCCACTTTGCTGTCCGAATTTCATCAAAATCCCTTGTGAGAGCATCCATATCTGGCATACTTGGCAAGTTATCAAGGTAGGGAATCTTCCTTGAATGAAACGACACTTGGGACTCGTACACTCTTGGTCTAACGGGGGGTGGAGCATACTCCCTCATCAAATCAGGTCCTTCATTCTCTTCCTCCTCGTCACCATCCTCACGAGGGATGGGTGTGTCGTCTCCGAAATTATCAGCATTGTTGTCATAATCACTGTTCTCTTCCTCACTCTGTGCATCTGCTAGATCCCAATTTAATATGTCATCTTCGGGCAATTGAGTGAGGACATATGGTTCAACTTGCTCGTTTTCACTGCACAAACAACAAAATAATAAGCTACTGAAATTAATAAATACTTTCCATATAGCTGTATCACTTCACTTACAAGTCGTAACGTGTTGACATTCCTCGATGGACATTATCATGTTGGTGATAACTCCCGGATGGACCACCATGATTCAACACACCAGAACTACACATATTCCAACTGGGCGTGGGTCCATAACTTGTAAAAGTCATATCTGGCCGGTACCCCCCGTGGAATATATGAGTGTTAATACAAATTCAATACAACAAAAATATACATCGTAACACTAAGAAAAATTGAAGTTTACCACTCGTCTTGTAGATTATGTAAAGCATGAGAGAAATTATTTTCTCACTCCTCATTCGCCCGTGGTGATAAGTTTAAATTAGGGCAAACTCTCTCATCCGGAACCTGTCCGGCAAAAACTGCTCCAGAATAACCACCCGATGACTGAGGGTTATCCCTATTATGCGCAACCTCATTATTGCGAACGTCTTCGACCTTGACGTATATATGTCCAACATTTTTATCACAAGAAATTCTCGGTATTCATCCAGAGTCCTCAAAAAATCCCTCAAAGTTTCATTATCGTCGATGTTAAACTCAGCGTAACAAGCAAACCCTTGCGGAGTGACGGAATACGGATATCTTCCGGTTACTTTAAGGTTCACCGAACGTTTCCTCACACTCATTTTATTACATAACAACGATACCAATCTATCGTACTCCATTGTAAGTGGCAACTTAACATGACACTGTGGAGATAAACTATAGTTAACAGAGTTATTCGCCACCACAACCTCACCCCCTCAATATAATAAAACCTTTACTTTTCGCTCTTCAGACATAATGAAAAAATGCTTGAGAATTTAACAAGAAGAAAAATTTGAACGAGAGTTAGGAATATTTTTGAATGGATTTTTGTAAAATCCTAACGCCTTTAAATAAGGCAATGCCTAGCTCGGNCCGGCAAAAACTGCTCCAGAATAACCACCCGATGACTGAGGGTTATCCCTATTATGCGCAACCTCATTATTGCGAACGTCTTCGACCTTGACGTACATTTCCAACATTTTTATCACTAGAAATTCCCGGTATTCATCCGGAGTCCTCAAAAAATCGCTCAAAGTTTCATCATTGTCGATGTTAAACTCAGCTTAACAAGCAACCCCTTGCGGAGTGACGGAATACGGATATCTTCCGGTTACTTTAAGGTTCACCGAACGTTTCCTCACACTCATTATATTACATAACAACGATACCAATCTATCGTACTCCATTGTAAGTGGCAACTTAACATGACACTGTGGAGATAAACTATAGTTCAAAGGATTATTCGCCACCACAACCTCACCCCCCAATATAATGAAACCCTCACTTTTCGCTCTTCAGACATTATGAAAAAATGCTTGAGAATTTAACAAGAAGAAAAATTTGAACGAGAGTTAGGAATATTTTTGAATGGATTTTTGTAAAATCCTAATGCCTTTAAATAAGGCAATGCCTAGCTCGGTGGGCTGATTCTTTTTAGGTATAATGCTCTTTTAAAGAGCGCTATACCCATTTGAATTATTGTTATGTCAGTTAAACGCAGAAGACTTATTTGTGGCCCACAAAATAATTATATCGCGGTTATATATCGCGCTTTTTAAAAGAACGTTATATATATATATATATATATCTTTTAAACCGCGTTATATATAAAAATGTTACTGATCCCTTATTTCCCCTCCCTTCCATTCGTACATATTACTACGTGTCAAATTGTAATTTGCAAAAACTACGTGGGTTTACATTTTTTTTTGGCTTTTCTCTGTCATCTGAGAGAGAGCAGCTTCTCATATTTTTAGTTCTCTCCTTTTCTTTGTTCTTTGTTTAGTTGTTACTTCTTTACAATCTTGAAGTGTCTCTTTATATTTATATTTCATTGTGAAGTTTGAATCTTAAACCTAATGTTTGAAATTAGGTTTTTAGATATCAATCGAACTCTAATTCAAAGATGGACCAAACAATTGAAAGGTTTCCAAGACATATGGGTTTTTGGAGTTCAAGGGGTATACACAAAGAGAACTGCATAGAAGCTGCTTGATACTGATCTATTGGAGCCTCATACCGAGAGGTAAGAAATAAAATTTTCACATTTAGGGAAAACTATTAAATTGTTATATGGTTATTTTAATTTCCCATCAATAGTCATTTTTACCGACTTCTTCTTGGGTTCTTAGGAAATATTTTATTTATTATATATTTATCCACCCCATTTCGGACATGCATGTTCTTATTCACCGATTTGCATAGATCATATTGTGTGTTAGAATGTTGTGGCTTGACCGCCAAGATAATTGCTAATCATCTTGACTATGCCAGCATAAGTCCAATTTCGTATTCCCGTTTTTTTAATACCATGTTTCTGGATATTTTTTTCAAATAAATTTTGGGTTAATTGTTAGTCCTGGATTGCTAAGTTGTAATATCTGATTAATTTCTATATAAGATACACAGGGTAAAATGTACCTACAGAATAAAGAGAAACTATACTTTTGATTTGGTTGCTCAATTTATAACACCATCTTAGTTATACTATCTTTTTGTGAATAAAATTTTCATTTTATTGATTAAAGGAAAAAAGAAAAAGATAAAACATGGTAAAAACTAATACCGTGAAGAGGGCAACATATTCACTATCACCTCTTCTACCATCTATTATATTGTCAAACAGATTAAAGATTCTGTTGAGATTAATATTAGAAAAGTATTATATGGTGTTTGCATCACCCGCCTGTTCAAATATCTTTAAATTGCAGTTGGCTACAAGGACTACTCTATCCAAATTTTTTTTTTCAAGGACATGTACATCAATGTTGATGAGAGATCAGGATTCACTACGTAATACGCGTTCAAATTCATTTAGAAGTAAGAACTTAATCATAAAATTTGAATTGAAGTAATCTGAGTTTTTAGTTAGTACTGTGTGTTGAAGTTTAGATCAAGGAATGCATAGACAACGAGGAAACGTGCAGTGAATCTTCGCCAGGCTGCTTGTTTTTTTGAACTATTGTCCTTCTACTTCCATCTGCTGAAGAAACTCCTTTCACTATATCAGCCTTGGTATACTTGCTCTCGCCGTGGATGGTTCATGGATATATAGTAAGGACATTTTTCTTCCCCTCATTCCACTAGCATTTGTCCTTCCTTTTTGAATAAGGATGTTATTACAATCTTTGGGAGTGTGAAATGATGAACTGTCTTGTATTGACAGCATTCGATATCATTAATCAACACAATAACAAGATTACAGAGGTACCATTCTTGGATTATATCATGAAGGTGATGTCACACCTCCTTTTTCCCGAGGGATAGGGAGTTTTTCCAATTTAAGTAACATTATTCGAAATGAGATTATTTATTTGATTAGAGTCGCCACTTGGAATATTTGTTATGGTGTCCCAAGTCACCGATTTATTTTAAAATCCCAAATCGAGGAAATTGACTCTTATTTATGGTCTGCGAACACAGAAAACCAGGTAAGGAATTCTGTTAACTCGGGAGAAGGTGTTAGGCATTCCCGGATTCCGTGGTTTTAGCACGGCCGCTTCAATCATACATGGCTTAATTGTTAATTACGTGTTTAAGAACCTATGTGCGTTTTCTCTTTTACCGCTTTTAAATTATGGCGTTATGAATTTATCTTTGAAACGGATCACGTGTGCATGAATCCATTTTATTTGGGGCGCTAAAATCATGTCACGCGTACGTGTACACGATTAATCAAGCTTTATTATACTTAAGGATTGTTTGGCCAAAGTCGCGTGAACGCGTACCTTGATTTATTTTGGGAATCATAATTATTTCATGCGAACGTGTACACAATCACAATAGTAAATTAAAAACCCGCCTAAGTATTCTACGAATGTTTCATGAGTTGATTATTTTCCTAAGATTTTAGATTATTGGGAAAGTCCAAGAATTATGGAATTATTGATGGAAAATCTAGTAAATTAGTTATGGAAAGGCGGGCTAGCTTATTCAATTATTTAAGGAAAAGGGCTAGAATTGTTATACTGGGCCGGATGAAGTTCGGCTTTTTGAGGCCCAAATTCTTCTCTTTCATTATAGTCCAAAACTAAACTATCATGTGTCAACTAATCCCAACTAATTGCCAAATCTTCACGGCCCAAGACACATCTACAAACAAATCACATGGCCTAATTTATTAACTAATTAACCAAATATAAACTCTAATATTTAATCAACAAAACAATCAAAACTCATGGCAAATCAGGATATGAACCAATGAAAATTCTTCAACAAATACCACAAGCAAACACATAAACAGAGATTCATGAACAAACATAATGAAAAGATCGACCAAAAAATATAAATCGAAAGAGGCAAGAACGGACCTCAATCAGCCGCAATTTTCATTTAAAATGGGAGCTCTCAAATCCAAGTACAATGAAGAGATTCGACTTAATACTTCTGCTAGAGATCTGAACCAAGATCGAAGGCTTCTAAAGGCGATATCGCCGGAACCTCGAACCGGCGAACTCGAACATCACCTCACTTTAACGATGGTTTCGGAACTGATTTTGAAGTTCTTTTCAAGCTATTTGGCAGCTGGTTTTGCTGCTCCTTTTTTGCTGGATTTTTCGAAAGAAAGAGGAAGAAAGAATGACACGAGTAGAAATTCCCTTAGCATCGAAAAAGAAAAAACAATTTCTCTCAATTCCCTCCTCTCTTTTTTCTCTCTCTTTTCTCCTCTCTTTCTCCTCACATTTCTCTTCTATTTATAGAAAACAAATCAGATTTTTTTCAGATTTTTATTTTATTATTTTATTATTTTTAATTAAAAAAACATTCCCACTTCACATTTTTCTTCTTTTTTTAAACAACTAAATTCTCCACTTTCCTTTACTTTTATTTTTTAATTTTTTCACTTTCCGCTTATTGTACTTTTTTTTAATTTTTTTATTTCCACTTATTTTACTTTTCTTTTTTTAATTTTCACTTATTTTACTTTTCTTTTTTTAATTTTCACTTATTTTACTTTTCTTTTTTTTTTAATTTCCACTTTCTTTTACTTTTATTTTTTAATTCCAACTTTCTTTTTCTTTTCATTTTTAAAATTTTCACATTCTTTTACTTTTATTTTTTTAATTTTTCATTTTCTTTTACTTTTGTATTAAACAATTTCCACCGAATTTTACTTTTACTTTTTTATTCCATACTTTTAATTTTTTTATTATTTTATTCCCATCCGAAAATTAAAAAAATATTTAATGTTTTCGTTGACAAGGTGGGTTGCTCTGATGGTAAGCACCCTCCACTTCCAACCAAGAGGTTGTGAGTTCGAGTCACCCCAAGAGCAAAGGTGGGTAGTTCTTGGAGGGAAGGATGCCGAGGGTCTATTGGAAACAGCCTCTCTACCCCAGGGTAGGGGTAAGGTCTGCGTACACACTACCCTCCCCAGACCCCACTAGTGGGATTATACTGGGTTGTTGTTGTTGTTGTTGTTGTTGTTAATGTTTTCGTTTTTTTTTTAAATTTATTTTATTTTAAAATAAAGATAAAAAATAAAAATAATACTAATAGTAATAATTTGACCTTTGAAATTATTTTTAATTCTTACCCTATATAAAAAAAATATAACAAAGCTAAAAGAATATATATTAAATTTCTAAAAATATTTATATAGTAGAAGGTGGTAAAAATTTAAATATAGTCAAAAATTAGGTGCTTACAGCTGCCCCTTTTTGCTTGGAAACATGAAGAGTTGTCAGGCAAAGACTAGGTGAGCCATGTGACTAATGTTTAACCAAACCATTATTCAAAAGGAAAAGAAATAAAAGATAGGGTGCAACCGAGTCCTGGTTTTGGACAGCCTATATATCCCGGGTTATAGGGGAATCAGGTCACGTGTAGTTCAAGGAAAATGGTGGAATGATGAGTTGAGGAGTCGAGTGAGGTTCCGTCGAGACTCCGGTCTGCGGTCCTGCTATTATAAAAAAGAAACTAAACAAGCCTATTAGCTATGAGTTACAAGATTCCTATCTATGAATCTTATGAAACTTGATCTTGAGTCTTGACTGGCTTTTCATGCATACTCTGATCTAAACCTTGATGCTTGCTAGCTGTATGTGCTAGTTCATTGTTCTATAGCTTCTTCTAATCAAAACAGGACTCCAATGCTCGTGACTTCAGTCATGTCTTGAGCATTCCACATCTTTTCAACTATTTTTGCATTTTGGATTCACCTATTTTTTCTTTTCTTTTATTCTGAATTGAGACTTTTTCTTTTGGTCATCTCGAACCCTGTGCCTCGAGGTAAAACCTACTCAGACACCAAAACGAACAAACGAAATTTTTCTGCCCCCAGTTTGCACTAGGAAAATTTCGTGAGTTATTGTAACAAAATTCTAAACTACTTCTTTATTGAAAGCAATAAAAGGTCGGGAATGGTGTACCCCGGAAAAAAACAGAGCTTAGGGAATGAAGACCCTATGTCTAAAATGAAAGAAACTAGGGAGTGGAGACCTTATATTGGAAAAACGACTAGGGATTGGTATACCCTGATACTGGTAAGGAAATGTAACGAGGGGTTGGTACCCTGTATTACGGAAAAAGAATGTAATCAGGGATTGGTACCCTGTATTACGGAAAAAGAATGTAATCAGGGATTGGTACCCTGTATTACTGAAAAGAATGTAGTCATGGGATGGCGTCTTGTATTAGTGAAAGGAAATGTAACCAGGGGATGACACCCTGTATTACAGAAAAGAAATGTAACCAGGGGTTGGTGCCCTGTATTACTGAAATGAAAATGAATCCCCTGGGCGAAAAGGTTCTACCTGGGTTAAACTGCGAAAAGCGAGCCTGGGCGAAGAGTACTTCTACCCGGAATATGAGCTGGATCGCCCTAGGCGAAAAGTTTCTACCTGGGTTAAGCTACGTAAAACAACATGAGCGAAGAGTACTTCTACCTGCAACTATGAGCTGGATCCCCTTAGGCAAAAAGGTTCTACCTGGGTTAAGCTACGTAAAACATCCTGAGCGAAGAGTACTTCTACCCGGAAACTATGAGCTGGATCCCCCTAGGCGAAATGGTTCTACTTTGGTTAAGCTACGAAA
>AWOL01S0057285.1:0-19880 GCA_000715115.1 Nicotiana otophora
TGTTATAAAGGTTTAATGTGCTTTAGCACAATATTGAAGTGTTGCAGTTTAGTTTATTTTGGTGTTTTCTCCTTTGATTTTGTGTTGTGAATTCAAGATATGAAAAATATACGATAGTTTGTGATACATTGTCTCTTCCAGATACACGCATGATACACATATGATACACACATGATACACACATGATACACACATGATATATTCGTTTTGGATTACTGCACAGTTAGTTTCTTCACAATGAGTTCTGCAGTTTGTTTGGTTTCGAAATATGTATTGATGGAGCCACACTCTTATTTGCAAATTTCTAAAACTATTTGCATAGTTTTCTAGCTGCTATGATTGTTTTCCATTAGTTAGTTTTGTTATTACACAAATACAGATATGAGTAAGAGCCGATACACAGAGATACATAGGTGATACACAAATGATACAAATATGATACATAGTTGATACAACTTCTTTTTTAATCAAACAAATGTATAATTTACTGATACACATAGATACATAGGTGATACATAAGAGATACAAATATGATACATAGCTGATACAACTTCTTTTTTAATCAAACAGATGTATAATTTAAAAAATACACTTACAACACGATTTTAAATGATAGATAAAATATTTATTTATATCTAAAATTCAAATGACATTTTGCATTGATATAGTTCTTGATATATTGGATTCTTCTAAATCTCTGTGATATTCAGTAAAGTAAAATAACAAGTAATTCTAAGTTTGACATATTTCATCCTCTCTTTGGACTATTTATACAAATTTTCTTGTTGTGACCTTGTTCTCTATACTATCCACATGAAATAGACCTTTTTCGTTCCCTTTCAGATATTGGCTTGCACCTCCCCTTCCCTAGCTTTCCTATTGATTTAGTCATATCTGGTGGTAAGATTTTTTCATCTAGAACTTATGCAGAAATTTTCCATGTGCTTTCATCAGGAACCAGATAAATTAGAATTTCATAGGTCTTCAATAAGTACTTCCTGCTATAGTACGCCGAGCAATACTCAATGCGATCAATGTATTTGTATTTTAATACTTCCCAAGCATGTGCACATGGAAACTCATCCAACTGAAACCTTCTAAAGTTGCAAGTTCGATCGTTTAGGAATACCATTCTTTGCTTACCCTTGTCAAGTACTGAATATAAGTAACTCGTCGAGGGGGTCACCTACAAAATTTATCAACTATCATTAGTGGTGACAAAGCAGATGCCCTCAAAATACATATACTGGAGAGCCTATAAGATTCAAATAGCTTAATATCATGTCAAACCAATCAATATTTCAGCAGTGGGGTAGGCATAGATGCTACATTAAATTAAAAGCCTTATATACATGCTGGTAGTCGCCTAAAAGTTGAACAATTTGCTTACATAATGACTAATTTCTTGCATGCCCCAGAAGAAACAGAGAATAGAAGTAGACAAACCAGCTTTGAAAAGAAACAGAAAACCTGAAGCCTCAGGTAACCGGGACAAGGCCCTCAATTAAGTGAACACTATACTATTGCTTTTGTGCAAACAATGAATATTAGAAAATGTTAGCTTTAATTAATTTGGTCTCCCTGTGCCGTGCAGGTGGACACTAGTTTAACAAAATTATATAAAGGGTCCAAGTTATAACAAATCCATGAATTCGACATAATTACATATTATATGCACAAGTATCTACAGATTCTACTCATACCTTCATCCGATGTGACAATTTGAGATTGTCCATCATTATTGCATCATATTTGTTTTTCAAGATCAGTAAATGACTCTATTGCATTCTTTTGGTTTATAACGTTCCATCGCCCGATCAATTGCCTTATGTACTCCAGCAAAGGCAGTACCGTGAGTTCCCTAGCAGCCTTGAGCACTGTATTGATCGACTCCGCAATGTTTGAAGTCATTGTCACTGTTCTGTTGACAGTGGAATGTGCTCTGGACCATCTTTCATATCCAATGTTGATTAAGTAATCTTTGACCCTCTTATCAATTCTCTCTACCTATGCCATGTGGTAATCAAACTTCTCAACTGTGTATGCTTTCTCCATAGCAAAGAATATGTCTTTGAGCTGCAAATGGTTCTTTTTGTAATTGTTTTTACATTATTCCATAAATGTCATATGCAGGCACAGTGAGGTACTTGTGGATACAATGCTGTCGCTGTATTTTCAATACCTTCATGCCTGTTCGAGACTATGCACATTCCCTTACTTTTCCTAAATGCATCCTTGAACCTCGCGAAAAATACTCCCAGGAAGCATAATTCTTTGAATCTACAAGCAACAACTTATTTTCTGCATAATTATGCTTCTAACATTAACTACGATATACATTGAGATACATAATTATACAGTAAATATTTTGATACCTGCTTTCACTTGATCTATGTACCTTAAATTGGAATTTTTTCTTTACTGCCAAGTGCTTCATGACTTTGACTATCGTAGCCTTGTCTTTATAAATTTCACCTTCTTCTACATCTATGTGTTGAAGGTAAGTTATTATTATATTTTCATCAGATTCTATATCCTGTCAGTCTCCTTCATCCCCAAACTCAATTATATTAATTGTATCGCCATTGTATCTCTCATGTATAACTGAGCTTTGTGCACACTCTGAGGTAATCACAACAGAATTTGAATTGTAGCAGATCATATCCAAATTCTTTTCACTCGATGTTATATAAAGGGGATACATTTTAAATTCCGAGCTTTTTTTCAACTCAAGATATACACATACACCCATATTATTGTGTATTACTATTGGTGGAGAACCGTTTTGGACAATGTATTTGATTTCAATAACATTCAATGAAGTATCTATCATAAATTATTTCGAAATCACGTCTATAAAATCTTCAAAACTTATATTTGGAGTAACTATTACAACATCGGCATTGTAATCTACAAAACTGGTATCAACATTCCATCGACCACCTTACTGAATAAAAATTGGTAAATTTACCATTGAAGTAGCTGGAATTAGGTCAAAACTCACTAATTCCTTGATTGATTTTGATTGTAGTTCGTAGTTCCTTCATCAAAGCTGTATCTACAGAGAAATCGCGAAAGAAAATTGTTGTTCTACAGTGAAATTGATCGATTTTTGAGTGAAATTTGGAGCTCCTTTTGAGAATTTTTTGGGAGAGAATGCCGTGATTTATAGAATGTAAGTCTCTGTGAAATTGATACGCTTGAAAAATAGGGAAGGAATGAAGGTCTTTAGCGTGATTCTCGGATGGAAGAATCCTTCCTTGCGTGTATCTCTAATTTTTGGCTACTTTTGGTAAGTGTCTAATTTTGGGCTAGAGGTTGGTAAGTTTGAGTTTTGGCTATTTCTGTACTTTTTCCAAAACAAAAAAGGTAAAAATAGCATGGACTATCAAGTTTTCGGACTGATAATTGAAAAATAGCCAGCGTTTGCAAAGTCATTAAAAAATAGGCACTATTTTGCTGCAACATGGACTGTTCCTGTGTATGAACTTCCAGCATATTATGCCGAAACTCCAACACGCGGAAAGTTCCGGCATAATATACTGGAGATTGGAGCACCTGTATATGAACTTCCAGCATATTATACTGGACCGATATATTATACTGGAACTCCAGTATATTATGCTGGAATAATTTTCGGATTTTGAACAGTGTTTTTGTTCAGATTTATCTTTACATGAAAAGTGGCTAAATTTCGATTAATTTTAAAAATGTAGCTATTTTTCAATTACAACTTATAAATCTGATTATTTTTAAATTTCTTAGTAATGCACTTTTATATTATATGGTGTCCTCTGGATGTATTGTAAGAAGTTTAAAAAAAGAGTATGATCACGAGCTCTTAACTCTTTGAGTTGTAACTTTAATTTGTACAATTGTACTCCTACCTAATATACAATGCCCAGGTATCCTATTCCTTTAATTATATAACCATGGACTATTGGTTGGTACAAACTATTCATGTTGCAATCGTTAAATTGCTCCGAAGTCCGAACAATGGTTAATTTACAACTATTTATTTTTTGTATTTATTTTCGTAGACTAAATTGATCTTGTCATAGCATTAAGAGAAAAAACAGAGGAAAGAGCACAGAAAAAGTGATGCCTTCTCATTTACAGTCAAATTAGTTGACGAAATTGTACAAGAGTATATTACTGATGCATGCAAATTGCAATTATGCAACATTTGAAACTCCAGTATATCAAAAGTTCTATTCAAAGATTTCTGAAGTTCTTACATATTGGGGATATATATGATCACGCACTTGAATTTTAAAGTAATACTTCTAACTATTATATGCATGCCCACAAGATGAAACTATTTCGATTTCACGGTGTGTAAAAGCATTGTAAGGAATAGTAAGAGGTGAATTTAAGATTTTAAGTAATTAGGTATAAGTTCATAACACTATATTAATTCATTATCTCTTTGCTATAAGAAATATGAAAATAGTGAATGTGCTTATTCCTACTTGAGATCGTTCCATCCATTTATGATAAAATTTTACAATTCTATACATAATTGACACATGATCTTAATTAGTAAATACATCAATCATTAATAAAAATTACAATCTTCTCGTGTGAATGCAGTCTGTATCTAAACGTTGTCGTTTCAAGTTAACTAAAAAGAACAAAAACAAGAGCGACATTTTATCCACACTGTCCAGCTGTTTAACACGCATAATATATTCTCTTTTTTAAAAACGTTATAATTACTTTCAACATTATTCAAAACATACAAAAAAATAGATTTTCAGCATCTGCCCTCCATAAAAAAAAAAAAAGAACTGAAAAATAAATAATAAATAATTAAAAAGAAAAAGGAAGAAGTAGTGTACAAAGTTGCAAAGTTGTAAGAACATGTATATGTGAAAAAGAGAGAATATATAGTCCTAAAAAGGAAAAGAAAAGGCAGCTGAAAATCTCTCATACCCCAGTCCACTCTTCTCTTCTCTTCTCCTCTTCTTCAGACCCTCTTTCTCTCTCTTTTTGCTACAAAGTGAAAAATTTATGCTTTCATTCAATTTAACACTCTGCTTTTATCTTCTCCCAATTTCAAACACCCAATAAAGTCAACACATTCTGAAACTTATAACCAAGCGGTGGCCAACAAATTTTCAATAACAAAAAAAAAAAATGCCAGCCCAGAAACGCTATTTGTCGAATTATCAAGATGACAATAACAACAACGAAGACGATGATGAGAACTCCCCCCAGCATCAGCACCGCCGGCGGAAACAATCCCGACGTGTTGCCGGCGAACAAACACGAGCTAATATGGAAGAGCAACAAGTAGATGAGCAGGAGGAAGAGGAAGATGAGCAAGCCCAAGCCCAAGATTATGATGATGGGGATGATGATGATCAAGAGGAAATTAATCAATCGTCTGAAGATGGTTACGTATCTAAATTCCAAATCTGTGTTTAACATTGCCTTTTTTTACTGTTATGAATGCGTGTTCTTTTACCGTGCATTAATGTTTTTCGTTATTCTGCTTTTGTTGTTTAATGATTTGTTTGGCTTGATTTTATGTTGCAGATTCTGAGGGAAGTGGCACTGACCCTGAAGCCTTTGATGAGTAATTCTCTGCATTTTTAATTTTGTGTTGCCTTTTACTTTTAAACTTATTTGATTGTGATTTTATACTTTAATTTTGGCTAAGTTTCTAATGCACTTGTGCTGCTTGATTTAATGCGCAAGACATTGCTGCATGCCGTTCATTAGTTTATTATCTTGACTTCTAAAGGAAGACTTTTTCTATAAGTAGAGTACTGATTGTGAATTTGGAAATGCTATTGGGGTATTGCTTTTTAGCTGCAAAGAATCCATCTTTATAGCTTAATCACACTTATGTCTTACCTTTTTTTTCCCTTACATTTCTTGAAGCTCTACTTTTACATTTACTTGTATTCTCAATCTTTAGGTATCTGGACCTTGCCCCAAGTGTAAGAATTCGAGTTAAAGCAGTAATTTTGTTCAAATGAACGTCTTTCAAATTTGAAAACGACTGTAAAGATTTACAGTATGTTTATAAGGATTTAATCATGTATTGTCGTGCATGCATGTCAGCAAGCTCATGCATGTATTTTTGTCAAGCTATTGTGCTTCACTGTCCTTGAGTGGTATCTAAGCCTATGATAGATGACCTTATCAGCCGAACCAATGCAATCTTGATTGTCCATTGGGTATCTTCTCTATTGCTCGAGCCAGAAGATGCTATAATTCTTCTTTCAGTGACCTTTTATTTAGACGTTTGACCCTGTCACTGGTCTTTGTAGACGTTTCCATTTCATGGAGCATGGTAGTGGTCTTGGTTGTGTCATTTTAGGAAGAGATTCGTCGCAGCTTGACTTTTCAAATTCTGATGTGTGAAATTAGGTTTTTAACTTCAGCAAAAGACAACTGCCGGGACGTCCTGAAGAGTCTGGAGAATTGTTTTTTGAAAACTTTTGACCTTTCACTTGTTCTAGCAGGCCATTGCTGCTCATAATTTTGTGTTTATCCACAATTATTCAATTTGAACTTACCTACAATTTCATGTAAATATCATAGACATTAAAGTAGTCACCTTTTTCTGACTTTAGTTTGCCAGATTTAGTCGTTTGAAGGCCATTCAAGATGGTTTTTTTAATGATTATGTTTGCCTTTTAATCGGTGTTTTAAAAGGCGTGGGCGTAAGGCGAGACGTTTTACATATGCCTTAGCGAAGCGTAAGCCTCGAGGCACGGGGCGTAAGCCCCATAGGTATTTAATTTTTAATATTTTATAAAATAATATAATTACAGTAAATATTTATAAAAAGGTAAAATTACATAAAAAATTAAAGAAAACTATAAATATGTGAAATATATATATAGATGTGCTCCATCCCCACAAAAAACTAGTCAAAACAATCTATTATACGCTACTTAGAAGCAAAAGTAACTTGAGTCGAAAAGAATAAAGTTTTCTACATGGAGGAACAAAAAGGATGACTAACCTGCAATTTGACCTTTGAACTTGCTGCTATGAAGGAGAATGTAGTTCTCTTTGTATTTATAAAAAAAATTGAATATTCGTTGCTTTTAGGAGATATTAGCAGACTAGCGGACAAGATAAAGAATTGGGAAAAGACCATGAATTAGGGCTTCAATCAATAAAAAAGGTCTTGACTTTTAAATTTAATACATTTCAGTTTCTTTTTAAAACTTTTGAGTAATTACCAAGCTGACTTTTGAGAATTTGGTATTATATGAAGGACTTATTCAACAAATTTTGTTTTAATTTGAAAAAGTCTCTGGGACTTACGCCTCACTAAAAAAACGCGCCTCAAACGCCCGGGCGTACGCCCCGAATTGCTGGGCGTATGCCTTTTGAGACTTTCGCCCCACACCATCGCCTCGGGGCGTTTTTGGTGCGCGGTGCCCCAGGGCTCGCCCCGAAAACGCCTTTTACAACACTGCTTTTAATTTACGTAGTGCTTCATATTGGTCCCCTTGAGGGACATGTCACTTTTAACCTTTATCTAGACAAGAAGGTTAGACACTCAATTTGCCAGACGACCGAATGGTCATTTTCCGATTATATCTGTATTTGGACATGCAAGGTTTAAATTTCGCCCATACAAAGACACTACTTCTATTGAACGTGCAGGGAATACTTTTGCCTTACTGTAAGAATTGTGAGTATGAATTATATAATGCTCAATTATATAATTGTTCACGAAATATATTGTCAGGTTCTGCTATCATCGTGTGAACAACCAAATAAGTTATCTGTACTATATGTGTGGAAGATATTTTATTGTTGAGTATATATGTCGTTTAGTGACAGGAATCGTTGTCTCAACATCTTTGAACTGGAATTGGAATTCACAGAAGTCTCATACTTCTGTGAGATATTGATGTATTTATAATATGTATTACTGGATGAATGGAAACTCTATTTTCAATTTTCAGGATTTGCTAGGCTTGTTAGATTTCATAGAGATGTAATGTGATCAAGTCTAGTTTTTTGTGTTTGCTGCAGTATTCCCTTGATACTGCTATAAAATCTTACCTTATCCAAAGAAAAAAAGTCTCATACTTATGCAGTGAAAGTTACTAGTTCAAGGTTCCTTCGATTTTCACAATGAAATACTTAACTTGTTAACTTTTGTCGTGTTTACTTTTTTTTTGGGGTCATGTTTACTTAGTAATGAAAATGTAGTTATGCTTGAGGATTACCAGTATAGAGGAAACACACCATTTTCTTGTAAACATGTCCTGTGAGTGTTTTCTATTTGGTCCATGGTTAAAGCAGCATCACCTTTTTTGGCCCTTGACACTCTAGAGGATCCCTTTAAGAAATATTTTGTGCAAAAGGAATAAAAGAAGTAGCTTTTGGAAATCTTTTAGCTCAACAAAACCTTTTCTACATTTAGTAAGAAGTATATTTAAAGAACTCCCAACTTCTTGGTTTCATGCTGTTGTCTTTGAGGTGTGGGAGACTATTGGATTTCATCATTCATTTTGCCTTCCTCTCAAATCTGACCTCAAATATTGGTCATGAATTTTCTGTAAACCTGAATCGCCTATTTCAGTTCTTCGGTTTTTTACTTTAGTAATCTTCAGGATCAGTAGTTTAGCTGGTTGTGAAACTGATAATGGGTGGCTAAGGATTTTGCTTGACCCTGGGTTCTTCCGGTGGAAATTCCATTTTTTCTACGATTTTCAATTGCCGGATTAAAATGGATACATCTGAAAGGGAAAAGGAAAAGCTTCTGCTGGGTACACATTTCTCAATTCAAGATGGGCCAATAACATATCCAGATTATGCTGGCATTATTTTTCACCAATATAAAGTCAATACTTCTGTTGAACATACAGGGAATACGCCTTACTGTAAGACTTGTGAGTATGAATTACATAAAACTCAAATAGGTTGTCCTTTTGTATGCTGAATTGAAAGTTAAACTGTACAAATTGTAACCAGTCTTCTCCAGAATATAGAACCTTATTTATCTCACTGATTATCAAGAGATTCTAAACGGCATCTTTAATGTATTGTCTTCTTGGTAGAATGATCTGCATGATGCAGCATTACCGTTTTCTGGTTATTTAATGTGGTTTTATAACTTTATAATCTTTGCCTGTCTGCAGATTGATCGCTGTGTCACGATCTGAGATTCGCACCAATGTACAATGTCCTATATGCTTAGGTACTCTCTATTATTTTATTTTGTCATATTTGAATATTTACAGCTTCGAGTTTTTTGCTAGGATTTCGACGAGAGAAGTTTTTTCGCACAATTATTTCAAGTTCGTAAAGATGTAGAATGTCCAATATGTCTAGGTATATTTGCTTTCACATCATTCTATGTTTTTTTATGTTCTATATTTTGGTTATCCAGTCCAAAAAGCTTTATGATATTTGTGAATTTTACCCCTTTTTATATAACTGTGGTGTCCGGGCCCGCTTCAGTGCACCTCAACGGTACCGTGTACCTCCCACCAGCACAAGTACTGGGTGACTTTGCCTAGTAAAGCTTAGGCAGATGGGAAGAAATTACCTTGTGTTTTTTGTCTCTGTTAAAATTTGAACCCTGGTTTCCAAGGTTTGCACCCACTCCATTGATCACTAGGTGCAAATGTCATAGTTGGGATTTGAACATGTGATCTAATGCAACTTTTGAACCCCCTTTACCACCACTAAAATATTCCGTATTTTATCATTTGACTTTGCTCTTCACACATAAGTTTATTTTTCAGAAGTTTGCTCCTCAAGATATCACTTTGTTCGTTTTCTTGCATCCCTAGACTTCAGTGGATAATTCAAGATTATGGAAAAAAGCTGATATTTCCCCACAAGTTAAAAGTTGAAAAGACATATCAGCTGTGAATTTTCCATATCTTGTGCGAACTAAACTCTCCAGCCACCACGACAAGTCTTTGATAACTCTTGTCTAAATCACAAACATATACAATTCTTTTTTTGGACAAGACAACCATATCAAATTGTTATTCACTTGTTATACTTCAAGTATATGCATATTTGTTTTTCTAAAAATGTGTACAGTTCTATACCCTTGGCAAACCAATTACACTGTTGTATGGCCAATTTTTGCATCTTGTCACTTTGGTGCACTTCTGAAGCTTTTGGAAGTTTGACTATTTCTGTGGTATTAATGGCTGCACTTGGTTGCACAATAAATTATCAGGAAGGCTTACTGTTGCTGGTCCTCTTTTCAAGAAAACTATGCTTGTTTGTAGATCTAAGATGCTTCTACTCTTCTATTTGTTTCTTGAACTACCTATTCCTTCAATTCTATTAATGTTTTTAAGATGTATTCTCATGTAATTACTATTATCATTTTATCATCGAAAACAGTCTCTCTCTGCTCTAGAATTGTAGATGTTGCTACTGCTTCCACTTCTACACAATTTCATTAAGAAATACAAGTTCAAGTATAAAGGTCACCTATGTGTTTTCAGAAAACAAATGCCACCATTGAAGTTGATTGTTTCAATTGGGATCTTTGCCATATCACTAGTGCTGGGATCGATCCAGGACTAGTGAAACACCATCATTTAGTTGAAGGCCTGTCTATCTGCATGTAATTCTTAGAATTGTCAGTTTAAAAAGAAATGGCAAATATCTGAGTTATAAAATATTATAGGTAGTTGATGAAACTTGACAGGCATTGGGATATTTCTAATTATATGGTGATGCAACAAATGACATCTAAGCACTGGGAAGAAAAGGGATCAAAAGAAGACATCTTGAAACTTTTCGTGTAATAATATTTACCAGGCTAGTCATGTTAGTTGGGCAATTTTTGTCACAGGCTAGAATTGTGCTAATCATTCACATTTGATCCTCACGATTCTTGTTCTAGTTATTCTCAAATATCCAGTAAGATACAAGCATGAACATTCTTGGATGAAATGTGTATTCGATTATACTTTGTTGAGAATGTCTTCAAGATGCTTAAGGTAAATTATGTGTGTTTGGCACCTGATTGAATTTAGAAGTGATCAGAATCATCTATGGGCTTACAGTAGTGATGTCAGGATTTTCTTTCTTTTGGTTGTCCGCGAGTAAAGAAAGTATCAATAGTGATACTGTACAATTTGGTGTGGTACAAGCTTAAGCTTGTGCTGGTGGCTCCCAAAGCCGTTTCTGCAACTGGCCGTGTAATCAAGGCAAAGTTAAGGATCACCAAAAACGTCACTCTGGAGATGATACCCTCGTTAGATGTGAATGTATATACAAGGTGGAGCGAAAACTTGTTAGAGACTTGAAAGCTGTAGCTTCTATTTCCTTGTAATGAATAAGCAACTTCCGCCACATGGCTGCTATCCCAATAACTTGATATTTGGTTATAATCATACTCCCTCCACTCTCTTTCATTTCCCATTTCCTAGCGTCGAACCTGGCAATGGCACCTGGGCATTGAGTGCTTTTGCTGAGACGAATGGAGTATGCCATTTTGTAAAACTGCCACAAATCTATAATCTCTTTCCTTTTCTGGGAAGTTTCTCAAGATGTCAGAGAGTTTAACTTCAGTTTACTGTGACAAAGGGAATACTTGAAAAGACTGATAATTTTACTTCTCTGAAGGGCGTGTAAAATATGAGGAAGTTCTGCTACATTAAAAACAAATCCAGGCTCTTCTCCCAAAAAGAATTCCTTCATTTTCCGTTTAGAGCTTTGACAAGGGAACTTCTCAATATGATCTTCTATCCTTTCTCCCCTGAGTTTTATCATGGTAACTTGTGCAATTGTCTTCCACCACAGTTCTAACTTCTACATAGGAGGGATAAACTCTTAAGTGTGTTTTCTTGTGCCTGATATTATCATAAAGTTGAACACTACTTGACTATTCATCTGGTTCACCTGAGAAATCTCATTTTCTTATCCTTTCTATGTTTCCAGCTTCAGCATCATCTTGAACTTTCCTGGATTGACTCGTTATCAGCAGTATCTTCAAAAATAACTTCTTTGTTTTTCCTCCTCAAGTAGCAATTGTTAGTGTTTCATGTTTTCTGCAAAATATTGGAAAAGCATAAGTACCAAATACCTTCATAGGAAAAGGAAAACTAGCAAACACAGGCTTCAGTTGGTTTACTTTCTTTTTTTTCCCCATCAATATTTGCTGGTTACTCTTTGGACTTAGGTAACTTTACGAACAACTAAAATGACGATAATCTTCTCAATTAACCACGTTGTATTCCTGCTCTTACCTTTTCCTAAATACTATGAGGAGCCAATTNCAAAATATTGGAAAAGCACAAGTACCAAATACCTTCATAGGAAAAGGAAAACTAGCAAACACAGGCTTCAGTTGGTTTACTTTNTAGTGTTTCATGTTTTCTGCAAAATATTGGAAAAGCATAAGTACCAAATACCTTCATAGGAAAAGGAAAACTAGCAAACACAGGCTTCAGTTGGTTTACTTTCTTTTTTTTCCCCATCAATATTTGCTGGTTACTCTTTGGACTTAGGTAACTTTACGAACAACTAAAATGACGATAATCTTCTCAATTAACCACGTTGTATTCCTGCTCTTACCTTTTCCTAAATACTATGAGGAGCCAATTGTTTCCAGTTCTGGCTTAGTCTCTATGGTGCTCTACATCAATCAATCACAGCTGACTGAAGTTCCACTGCTTAATACTATATTTGATTACTAATTTGCTATGTGTTGATTGAAGACCACAAAGTCCATTAGTTTTTTTACCATTGGGTGTCCGCCTGCATGCACAGGTATTATCAAGAGAACTCGGGTTGTGATGGGATGTCAACACCGTTTTTGCAGAGAATGCATAGATAAATCAATGAGACTGGGGTATGCAATGCAATAAATCAGATTTGTGATTCAACTAGTCATTAGAAGCCAAGAACTACCTGATGACTATTGTGGATTTTACTTGTAATCGCCCTTTTACAGGAATAATGAATGCCCTGCATGCCGCGTACATTGTGCTAGCCGACGGTCATTGAGAGATGATCCTGGATTTGATACCTTAATTGAGGCAATATATCCAGATGTTGAGAAGTATGAAGAGGAGGTATGTCCTTAATTAATATTTTGCAACTTAATGAATCCCCTCCCCTGCCTTCAAAATGAAAATAAAAAAGAAGGGGCACTATGTGAAAAACAAGAAATACAAGACCACTAGAGGCCTCTATTCCTTTCCTATTCCTTTAGATGAAGCTTGTTTGCTAGTTTGTGCATTATCTTGTTTCAGGAGCTTGTCTTTCTTGAAGAGGAACGTGCACTCAATGAGCAGGTCAGTTAAAGAAGTGTCTGAAATCCTCATTCTTGAATAGACATGCATATGTTACACTTATCATGTTAGTAGTTCTTGTTTTTTTGTGTATCCTCTTCTCTTTACAGTGAGGATAATATATATATATATATATATATATGTCAACGTTGTTACTGGAATAGAACATACATATAAAGGTGATCTATGCATAGTCATTACAGGTCCATGCATGTTGAAAATAGTTATGAAATAATAGAACTGAATCTGTTGATGATATTTTCTTTGAAATGTTATAGATTCTGTTTTTTCCCCCTTATAAGTGAGATCTAAAAGATGTCATGCTGTAAAAAACTCTTATTTTGGAAACTGAGAAGGCTACTACGTCCAAATCACATGCTGTGTTCTTAGAAAATGAAGATCTCAATGTGTCCGTGTAAGCTCGATATCTCACTCCAAGTGTCCTATTGACACACTTGTTAATCCAACTTTTAAAAGGTTATGTTCTCCTTTTATTTGAGAATCTGAGAATGAAATGAAAGACTTTTTTACCATTGTTTGCGAAACACGTGTTTTTAGGTGTGATAAAATATGCCTATCCATTAGTCCAATTTACTTTCATGATTTACCTAGTAGATTATACTTTTACCGTGCACATAAACTGTTTAACTAAAATGGTATAGAGCTATATTTATTCTTGCTTTCTGATTGACACTTCACTATATGTTTCGGGGGCTAGACATATAGACCTGATACATGCCTTGTGTTTTATTGGACAGATTCAAGCATCCATTGCCCAAATTTCTCAACGTCAATCTGAAGCACTAATTAAGAGGCGCAAAGTTGGTAAAGACATAGCTGCTTCCTCTGCACAAAGAACACCTCGCAACTATCACAATGCTTATTCGAGAAGAAGAAGAAACAGTCAGGGGGCTGAACCTGAGCGATCTGATCCAAATGAGAGTGAAAATGATGATCATGACAGGAACAAAGATTCACCNGCAATGCAATAAATCAGATTTGTGATTCAACTAGTCATTAGAAGCCAAGAACTACCTGATGACTATTGTGGATTTTACTTGTAATCGCCCTTTTACAGGAATAATGAATGCCCTGCATGCCGCATACATTGTGCTAGCCGACGGTCATTGAGAGATGATCCTGGATTTGATACCTTAATTGAGGCAATATATCCAGACGTTGAGAAGTATGAAGAGGAGGTATGTCCTTAATTAATATTTTGCAACTTAATGAATCCCCTCCCCTGCCTTCAAAATGAAAATAAAAAAGAAGGGGCACTATGTGAAAAACAAGAAATACAAGACCACTAGAGGCCTCTATTCCTTTCCTATTCCTTTAGATGAAGCTTGTTTGCTAGTTTGTGCATTATCTTGTTTCAGGAGCTTGTCTTTCTTGAAGAGGAACGTGCACTCAATGAGCAGGTCAGTTAAAGAAGTGTCTGAAATCCTCATTCTTGAATAGACATGCATATGTTACACTTATCATGTTAGTAGTTCTTGTTTTTTTGTGTATCCTCTTCTCTTTACAGTGAGGATAATATATATATATATATATATATATGTCAACGTTGTTACTGGAATAGAACATACATATAAAGGTGATCTATGCATAGTCATTACAGGTCCATGCATGTTGAAAATAGTTATGAAATAATAGAACTGAATCTGTTGATGATATTTTCTTTGAAATGTTATAGATTCTGTTTTTTCCCCCTTATAAGTGAGATCTAAAAGATGTCATGCTGTAAAAAACTCTTATTTTGGAAACTGAGAAGGCTACTACGTCCAAATCACATGCTGTGTTCTTAGAAAATGAAGATCTCAATGTGTCCGTGTAAGCTCGATATCTCACTCCAAGTGTCCTATTGACACACTTGTTAATCCAACTTTTAAAAGGTTATGTTCTCCTTTTATTTGAGAATCTGAGAATGAAATGAAAGACTTTTTTACCATTGTTTGCGAAACACGTGTTTTTAGGTGTGATAAAATATGCCTATCCATTAGTCCAATTTACTTTCATGATTTACCTAGTAGATTATACTTTTACCGTGCACATAAACTGTTTAACTAAAATGGTATAGAGCTATATTTATTCTTGCTTTCTGATTGACACTTCACTATATGTTTCGGGGGCTAGACATATAGACCTGATACATGCCTTGTGTTTTATTGGACAGATTCAAGCATCCATTGCCCAAATTTCTCAACGTCAATCTGAAGCACTAATTAAGAGGCGCAAAGTTGGTAAAGACATAGCTGCTTCCTCTGCACAAAGAACACCTCGCAACTATCACAATGCTTATTCGAGAAGAAGAAGAAACAGTCAGGGGGCTGAACCTGAGCGATCTGATCCAAATGAGAGTGAAAATGATGATCATGACAGGAACAAAGATTCACCCGCCAAGGATGAGCGTGGAACACAAACCAAGTTCAGGAAGCGCCGGAGGCGCAAAGGAGCACCGGCCACCCCGACTTCTCCTTCAGCTGCAAGTCCAGACGGTGGACACATTGAAACCGCAGCAGAACTACCCAGAGAAACAGTAGGCAGTTCTCCTGGACCTGCATTGAAGCCTGAAACACTTACTTGGGGAAGAGGTGGTGCTCGAAGTCACAGTCGACACGGCAGTGCCAGCGGTAGCAGAAATGCTCGTAACACTCGAATATCTAAGTTGATTGATTATCTTGAAAGTGTCCGAACAAATGATGGTGAGGTATTATAAGATTCTCTGCGTCCTTGTTCATCTGTCTCAAGAATGATATTGTCCTAGCTTCTCTTATAACATCTCAAATGAGCATGAGCTATGTCTGGTTCTTTCTCAATGGTCACTTGTCCATAATTCACTGTTCTTATTTTGCAGTTAAATATCCATCTTGAGCTTATTCCATTGGACAAACAAACAACACCAAGTCTGAAAAAGCCCCATCTCTGCTGCAGGCCAAGTACATCAGTTGAACACCTTTATGAAGTAAGAATTCCTTTCCACCATACTGTATTAAGAAGAAAAAAAATTCCTTTCCAGTATCCTTGTCAAAAATAGATATGAAACATAATCATTTGGAATCCTTAGTGACCTAAAACATGGAATTCTCTATATTAACTGCAAGACAAATTCAAACTTTTTGGGCTGCATTATCTTATTCCTGATCATAATTATAGGCACGTCTGATTCAGCTATAATGTCTCAATGCTGATGATACATGTTTGTTGTTCTATGGTTATGCCTAAATATTTTTAGAAAGATTTTGCTTCCATAGTACTTGCAGGCCGTTTATTTTTCCGTTTTCCCTCAATGACAATTTTGGTGATGATATTCTGAGTGCAGTTTGTTGCTCAGGAGACAAAATCACAAGCAAAAGATGTTGAATTACTGGCAATAAAGGACAATACCCATTCAACCTTAATGGATGCATCAAATATGCTAGCCCGAGTTGTCAGGGGGTCCGATGTTACTCTGCAAAGCTTGGAAAGGCGAGAAACTTTAGAGGGAATCAATTCAAGTTGCCCATTAAATAAGAATCTGGTGAGTTGGAAATACAAATGAGGAATCAAGTCCAATTGTTGTCTTATAAACTTCATGTTTCCATTAGTGTCCCATTTGAACAATCTTTTCTCTGTTGTTTCAGATCCTTGCTTACGTGCAAAAGAATTCAGCTGATATGTGAGTTCCTTGAGTCGGCTTTGTAGAAGGATGAGTGCAGAGGAGAAAAGAAGATAGGGGTGTCTGTTCATTGGAGAACATGTGGAACCTATATTTAGGAATTTCTTTTACCCTGAACAGCAATAGTCTGTCTGCTAGTTTCCAATTAATTCTGCAGAATATAATCTTTCTTGTATAATAAATTCTGTGTTTTGTTTCCTTTTTCCTTTTACACAAAATTTTTGGTTTGTTCACTCACTGACAAGCATTGAGATTATGTTTGATCTCCTTATAGAGCGACGGTAATTTATAAGGAGATCCCGACTTGATATATATAATCTTCAATTCTGCATGAACAACAATTCACAGAATTTGTCCTTTTTCCATCTTCCCTTTTTTTCCAAGTGTAATACNTATTATAAGGAGATCCCGACTTGATATAATCTTCAATTCTGCATGAACAACAATTCACAGAATTTGTCCTTTTTCCATCTTCCCTTTTTTTCCAAGTGTAATACAAAACGCTATACAAGAAATATTTATTCAACGAGATTCCGACTTGATATTATCTTCATGAACACCACCAATTCACAGAAACAGACACTAATGGATTATACATTGGTTTTACTACTCTTACTTCCTGCTTCCTCCTCTTTCTTATTTGATATATTAATACCAAACAAAAGAAAGAAAAGGGAAAAAAGCCTATTGTTAATATATATAAACTATTTGGTTTGTATATTCAGTTCTCAATGAAGCAAAATCTGCTAACGGACATATATTTAGATGGATAGTACCAAAAAGGGCACATCTTTTACAGTCAAACACATTATCGGTTCCAGCCATTTGGTAGCATTGTCCCTCGTATGCCCATGGGGTTCAAGGATTCTTGAACAATTCATCCCCAGTTTTGAATCACTTAAACATTTTCAACCTCACTGGGGACCATCTTTCTCTTTCATTGTCTTCCTAAGAATTTACAAGTTCACCTCATCTTGGAGGCAGCACTAGAAACTGCTGCTGCATAGGGACACGCCATTTTTCTCCTTTCTTGCCTCTTAATTATCAGCAGCTTGGGTGATCTTGGTTTTGTCACTGCTCTGGAAGACCTGTGAATAGACGTGTAAAAGAAAAAAAGGTTCAGTAGTTGTTCCAATTTGTAAAAGAGGAAAAAAGAACATGGTAGAATTTTTTTTTTTAAAAACAAACATGAATAAAGGTCTTGCAGCAGGATTTTACATACTTCTGTGGGAGGAAAGGATGATCAAATTTAGGCACAGGTCTTGCATGAGGCACCAAAGTTTTCCGTAATTGTTTCAGGGCCTTCTCCTCCTCCATCTAACCAAATCCAAGTAAAAATTAGTTAGGCACATCGTTATAGTAGCTCGAAATAACACCAAGAATATGCATACCAGTCTAGCAGCTTCTGCCTCCTCCCTATATTTTTGATACATTAGTTCTTTCTCCTTGATCTGCAAACCAACTTATAACATGAGTGCTATAGGCTTAGTTCCCCGAGAAAGTTACATGCAAATGTAAAATGTGTTACCTTCTTATCAAACTCAGCTCTACCAACAGCACGGTGATCTACATGTAGATTAAATCCCTCAACTTGAGTTAGTGGTTTACGTTCTTTCTCAGGAACTGGAATTGGATCCCTACACAATACAATTTAAAGGGTGGGAAAGCATTATTCATCTTTCAGATTCACTAGGAAAATAGATAGTAGATAAAGATTCATTCTTTGAGGTCTTACTCGATCAAGACTGGTTGCGCTCTAAAAGTCCTCATCTTTGCTTCTTCCTTCTCCAATCTTTGCCGTTCTTCTAATTCCCTCTGCATCTCCCTTTCATGCCTGAGCAGACTCTCCAGTTGGAAAGGTTCTGGTCTTGTACAATGCTTAGGTTCTGGTTTTGGTGGAATCTGGCAATAAAACATAAGAAATTGAGTGCACATAAAGTCTTCCCACAAAATGGATATTACAATAGTTGGTGTTTTACATACCACAGGGTAATCAGTTGTGTAAGGATATGGAATTGCTTTGGGAACTCTAGACCTCTCTTCCTCAATCTGTTTCTGTAGAAGTTCAGTGAACAGTTTCCTCTCCTTCTCTGCTCCTCTTTCCTGGATGCAAGAAAAAGCCAAGCCATGAGGAGCTATGTCATTTAGATAAGAAGAAACAAAAACAAGAACATAAAGAAAAACTGCATACCTCTGTATAGAGATGAAAAGGATTTGGTTTGGTGTTTCTGGGTATAGTCTGTTCATTTGGTTCAGAATTTAGAGAAAGCTGAAAATTTGGGAAAGTACTGTGAGAAAATGTTAAAGTAGAAGGGGCCTAAAGGTATTTCTAACAATAGAAGTATAGTACGAAGGATGATATTCTGATGGAACCTTGTCAAAGAGATCAGCAACGTTAGCAGGAGGTGGAGGAATCCTTTCATCTGTGGCAAAATGAAATTCTTGAGGCACCGTCACCTGCTTCTTCGTGTTGCAGAACATTCCTAAGTCTCCTTTACTTTCAAAGATCTACAATTTGAAAAAAGTCAGCAACACATAAACCAATTTTGACAAGTAGTAGTAATAATTAATAGTAGTCCAGAAGTAAGAAGCTGTTGGGGTTGTGTTACCTTCTTATTCAAAGGCCTAGCCTTGAACTTCGGAATTTTTTCAAGTTCTTCTTTTTCCAGTTCTTCAGAGCTTTTAATCTGTAGGGGGCGTGCTCTAAGTGACGTTTGCAGAACAGGTGATTTAGGAGCTGTAAGATGTGGCTTCCATTTATGACTCTGTGGTGAAAAAGTTTGAATTTGTCAGTACGAGAGCAAGTAGTTCTCCTACTATTCTGTGTATTTACAGGAACCACTCTGTAAGTTAGTAACCTGAGTAGATTCCATCGATAAGATTGAAGATGTTTCCACATTCTGATTGGCCCTAGCCATCGTTTCCAAATGAAATTCCTGCAGAAGTGTATAGCAAATATTAGCTGAATT
>AWOL01S0057286.1:4814-18036 GCA_000715115.1 Nicotiana otophora
GGTAATTTCCCCCTCACAAGATTAGACAAGAGACTTACCTCGTATTGCTCCAATTTAATCCACTAGTAGACCCTTTCCTCGATTATCCAACTCTGTCTGGCTCGAATCTAGCCAAAATAATTCGATACAATCATTAAAATTTATAGGAATCAATTCTATAAGAAAATACTATATTTTCAATAAAATTCCGAAATTAATTAAAAATTAGTCCGTGGGGCCCACGTCTCGGAATGACAAACCATTCAATTACGAGTCCAACCATACCAGTTTCACTCAAATTCGACTTCGAATCGATACCGAAATCTCAAAAATTCGTTTCTATGAGATTTCTAAAAATTTCCCAAATTTCAATCTCAAAACACTAATTAAATGATGAGAACAATGATATATTTGTGTTTATAGACCAAATCCAAGTTAGAATCACTTACCCCAATGTCTTTCCTTGAAAATCAATCCAAAATCGCCTCTGCTCAAGCTCCAATTTGTTAAAAATGGCGAATGAGACGAATGCCTTATTTTTATAAAACTGCCCAGGCAGCCTTCAGAATTGGGCCTCGAACTGGGCCTCGATCGTGGCCTCGATCATGGCCCTCGAGCCTAGGCCTCGATCGTGGCTTCGATCACAGGCTCGAGCCTGAACCTCGGTCATGGCCTCGATCATGGCATGGAGCCTGGTCCTTCGATCATGGCCTCGATCCCGGCATCGAGCCTGGGCCTTCGATCATGGCNCTCGATCATGACCCTCGAGCATTGCCTTCGATCATGGCCCTCGAGCTGGACCTTCGATCTTGGTTTCGATATTGAGCCTCGTCCCTGAGCTTGATACCTGGGCTCGATCTTGGGTTCGATCACAGCCCAAAAATATCCGGCAGAAGGAAAAATTGCAGCAGCTTTTTAAGTCAAATTTTTGATCCGTTAACCATCCGAAACTCACCCGAGGCCCTCGGGACCTCAACCAATTATACCAACAAGTCCTAAACCATCATACAACCTTATTTGAAACCTCAAATCACATAAAACGACGCTAAAATCACGAATTATGCTCCAATTCAAGCTTAATGAAACTTAAAATTTCCAACTTCTACATTCAATGACGAAACCTATCAAATCAACTCCGATTGATCTCAAATTTTGCACACAAGTCATAAATGACATAACGGAGCTCTGAAAATTTTCGGAACTGGATTCCAACTCTGATATCAAAAAGTCAACTCCCCGGTCAAACTTCCAATCTTAAATTCTTATTTTAGCCATTTCAAGCCTAATTTAACTACGAACTTTCAAATAAAATTCCGAACACGCTGCTAAGTCCAAAATCACCATACGGAGCTGCTGGAATCGTAAAAATTCTATTCCGGGGTCATTTTCTCAAAATGTTGACCGAAGTCAAACTTGGCCTTTTAAAGCCACCTTAAATAACCAAATGTTCCAATTTCAACCCAAACACTTCCAAATCCCGAACCAACCATCCCTGCAAGTCATAAATCATTTAAAGCACATACGGGAAGTTTTATTTAGGAGAACGGGGTTCTAAAAGTCAAAACGACCGGTTGGGTCGTTACAACTTTATTACTTGCCAAGGCCAAGAGCTCCTTTCAAGTAACACATGATCTGTCCTAATGCTGCCCAATGTTTGACTGTAAGTGCGGACATAAATTGACTGTGATAATACTAACTGCATAGGCGACATCTAGACAGGTCATTGTGAGGTAGTTCAATTTCCCAACTAACCTTCTCTATCCTTCCGTATCATTAAAAGGATCACCATCATTTTACATTAGGAACCATCGTGTGCTATATGGTTTGGCTCCCATCTTTTCAGCTTCTGCAAGCAGATCAAGTACGTACGTTCTGTTGAGACAAGATCCCTTTCTTGCTTATTGTTACTTCTACTCCTAAAAAGTATTTCAGCTGGCCCAAATCTTTTGTATGAAACTTGGCATATAAGAACAACTTGAGAGAAGAAATTCCTGTAAAACCATCTTCTTTGTTGACAATATTGTCAACAAAAACAACCAGAAGGATAGTACGAACCGTTACTGTACTGACTGAGGCTTAGGCAGAAAGCTTGATTATTCCCTCAAGGCTTGATTGGGAATATATAGCTATTACAAAGTGTACATATTTGGTAAGTGTATAATTACATAATAAAATCCTAATCAAATCCGTAAGATCCCTAATCAAATAATCATGATTCTATGCCAATCACATAACATCTCCTAATCAAATTATCATGATTTTATGCAAATCACGTAATATCTCAACAACGAACTGTTAACCATCTATTGTATGAAACTTGGCATATAAGAACAACTTGAGAGAAGAAATTCCTGTAAAACCATCTTCTTTGTTGACAATATTGTCAACATAAACAACCAGAAGGATAGTACCAACCGTTACTGTACTGACTGAGACTTAGGCAGAAAGCTTGATTATTCCCTCAAGGCTTGATTGGGAATATATAGCTATTACAAAGTGTACATATTTGGTAAGTGTATAATTACATAATAAAATCCTAATCAAATCCGTAAGATCCCTAATCAAATAATCATGATTCTATGCCAATCACATAACATCTCCTAATCAAATTATCATGATTTTATGCAAATCATGTAATATCTCAACAAAGAACTGTTAACCATCTATTGAAGACTGAGTTGTCGTATTTGCTCATCTTCAATCCAAATTCTTGTACTACGTCGCTAAACTTGCCAAACCGGGACTCTGCTTCAAACCATACAAAGATTCTTTCAAATGAAAAACTTTCTCGTATTCCCCTTGATCAACAGACCAGGTGGTTGCTCCATATATATTTCCTCTAGGAGATCACCATGGCAGAATGCATCTTCTATGTCCAACTGGTTTAATGGCCAGTTATGGGAAGCAGCTAGGGAAATAAACAAGGGAATATAAGTAGTTCCTGTCATCTTCATATGTTATATGGATAAGTTTTTGTAAATGAACAAGACAAGACTTGGTTCAGAAGTGCATTAATTGAAAGTATTAAAGAAAGAGTAGAACTGAAGGTGGAACATATTATTCACAACAACTTTTTAAAGTCAACGATGGGATTGATTAGTGGGTAGATAGGATGGTGACTCTTGCCCATGTGAAAGTGAGGCAAATCTCCTCCTTTACCAGTGTATGAACCTTTCTTTGTAGTTATATTTTCAATATGTGGGGAATCCTTCTATATTTATCTTATTACAAAGAAATGATAGGTGTTTTGAAGATAGGAGTTTTTTTAGAGAACATTAAGCTTAACTGTATTTTGTCCTCTCATTTTTGGTGTAAAAATTTGTGTAGATGAAACTTAGACTTCATTACAGTTTTTATAGTCCTTTTAAGAAGAATCTTGGACAGATATAACTAGGTCTTTTTTTTTTTTTTTTTTTTTTTTTTTTTTTTTTTTGTAATTATGGTTTCCAGCACAAGCTTTTTAGTGCTTTATGCTGATGAATATACTGTTACCTTTATCAACAACAAAAAAAAAGAAGCATAAATCACTGAGTTTGGCACAACATGCATCTTCATGTATATTCCAGATTTTAGAATTACCATAACCCTAGATACTGCTTTGCAGGTGGAGCTCGAACAAAGGGCTAGAGTTCTCCATGAGGATATCACAAAGCATGTACAGTTACAATCTTAGTAAAATATTCTTAAAGATCATGGTAGTTTATTTCGCCCCTGCTTGAATACGGCAGGTTCTAGGCTTCTAGCTGTATGTACTTTTTACCTCTACTGTTGTGAGATTACAGGATATGATCATGCAAAACAGATCACAATATCTTAAGCTCTTGCTCTTTTAATTTGCAAGCTCACACTGACGCTATATAACTTTTACTTTAGACTGGTTCACAATCTGCTTTGTAAGAGTTAACATTCCCCTCAACTTTTTAATTTTTAAGACTCTGGGTTTCGTTTTCAGTAAATTCCGTCCTAATAACTTGTATGAATATGCTTTTATATATCTATCCATGCATAAATGAATATCTTAGTGGGGAAAGGGAGATGGTGAGAGAGTGACTTTCTACATGTCTACATTTTTTGATGTTTTCATGTTACTGTTTTCTATAGCTTGCATATTCCTTTACGGGCCTGATGCTCTACATCCAACCTTCAAGCATGCCTTGTATGGGTAAAATATCATTGTAAAGCACCAGATAGAAAAAGGCTTTATTATCTCCACAAGTATCAAGCACCTTTTGAATTCTACCAGCTTATAATTTGCATGTTTCCACTTTCCTTGACTTTGTTACTTAAGAGCTCACAGCGCAGTTATATTTGTGCAAAGTAACATGAACTGTTTATTGCTATATTTTCATCAATGTGTTTTGAAATAGATATCTGATCCCACCTTTGTTCTTATTGGTTTTTTTACCCCTCCCCTTTAATGTCAGTGGATTGCTCGAAAGCTATCTTTGTTGGAGAAACTCATTGATCAAGCAAATGAGAAAGGATGGAGATACCAATATCCTTTTCTGCCCTGTCCAAACTACAAATTAAAGGGATAACAGCTGTATGATTTCTGTAATAGAGTAATTAAAAAAAAAAATAAGGTCGGAAGATTGGCTTGGAGTTGGAACCAAAGCTTCTTGTGATCACTTGCCGGTACAACTTTATGAGGATCATTGTTTCTATTCATTGTCTCTTGTCATTCTTTCCCTCCCTAGAGCTTGAGGTGTGGCCCAAATCGTCTAAACAAGGAAACTGTTGCCTTAACCCCTTTTGTCTTTACATTTTGTGAGTATATGGAACAAAAAAAGCGTCTAGAGAATCCATCAGAACAGTCGCTATTGCTACATAATTTTCCCAGAGTGACTCCTGATGTAGCAGAGCTTGAACCTTTGGCTGAGCACAAGATCTATGACGAGCAGGAGCATCAATGCTTACGTGAGACAACCCCTTCAAAGGTTGTCAATGGTAAACAGGAAGACAGAGAAATTTACTCAGGTATGATTATATTCTAGAGGTTAAGAACTTGATGAATTTCTTTTTCTTTAATGAAATTTTTCTGTTGCCTCATAAGAAAATTTGTGAGCTCTTATCTAACCTTTACTAGCTCTCATCTCAGCGGCACCAAAGAAGACAAAATGCCCATCGATTTTGAAATTCTTACCTTGATATTTGAGTTCCATATTTTCTTTGTAATATTAAAACCAATTACAATATATTGTTTTAGGTAGCTCAGATTAGCAAGATTGAATTGATTTAAAGTTGTATTTGCTCATATGTATATAGTTTGTGTTTTACAATTTAAATAAGCTTCCATTCCCTTGACAATCTTTTTGCCGAACATTTGGTTATTTGCATAGAACTAGACAAGTGGAACTCCAAGTTTAGAAATCTTTAAAGCTGTTTTTCCTGTTGTGTACAAAATGATGCGTGCAGTGGGTAACATTGAAGCATTTTCAAACTAAAATTACAGAACCAATTTGGAAAATATTCTATATATGTTTTGTAAATAAAAATCGTTTTTGTAACATACTTTTCTACTTTTTCAGAAAAGAACGCACAGCAGTATCATGCATACTCTCCAGAAGAAAAGGCTGAAATTAATGTTTTAGAAGAGCCTCATCAGTTCACAGCAACTGATCCAAACAGATCAAAAACATCCTTACTGCAAGAAATCTCAGAGCTTAAAGTAGCTTCTCAAATTGAAGTTGATGCTTCGCTTAGCAATAATGATCAAAAGGTAAATGAGCAACTGTATGGTAATATGGCACCAACAACAGTAGAAAGTCAGAAGCTGGAAAGGATTGAAGTTATAGATTTGAGTAATGATGATGAGGCCAAATTGGGTGTTGCAACTGAGGATCCAGACATGCGTATATGGCATATTTATGGCCAAAATGAAAAGTATTCACTGTCATTGCTTAAACGTTGGGTCGAGAAGACTCCTTCTGCCTGTAAGTTCAAAGTCTGGAAAGAAGGTCAAAGTGAAGAAAAGGCTATCTTGTTGAGCAAAGCTATAAACCTGGTTTTACCACGGAAATAGGCGTCAAGATACCAGTAAAAGTATCGAATCATATGAGAGGTATTTTGTACATAAAGACTCTGATCAAGCTTGGCATTTGCATGTCCATTGTGTAGATAATTATAGTAAGTTTTCCAGCAATCTTTCTGCATGAACCGTAAGATCTATCCGTAGGGAAATTGTTGCAAGTGTCTACAGTGAGTGCACACGTGAGGCCAAGTACATACTAGATGCAAAGATATCACCATATATACAGTTTGTGTCACCTAGCACTGAGAGGAAACTTTTTTCTTCTTTTCTATTTTCCTTTAGTACATTACATGGTCTAATCTTCTCTTATTTAGATACCAAATGCTGCAGTCTGCATCTAACAATGTGATGGATCATAGAAAACTCGGGAAGATTTTGCCTTTTGTGGAAGTGGGAGTGTACAAAATGAAGATTGTTCATGTAATTATCAGTTGATCCTGACATGCCCTCCAGGGTATGAAACAGCTTTATTTTTAAGTTTGATATCAATGAAGAGAAGTACTAGTTCTCTTGATTATGAAATAATTGTTGGCGTTCGTTTGAAGTTTTCCCAAAGCTGAGTTTGTTAACTCAGTTTAGACGTTTATTGAGTAAGTTGTTGTTTGGGATCTATTGCAACAAGAGAGAAAAGGTAGCTAAACCTTTCTTAAGCTCCAAATCTCGTTTTCCCCACCTTTTTCTGTGGATTAAGTGCTTACACTGAGCATGGACTGGTAACATGAATTTGAGCCCCTAAGAAACTCTGAAACTTAGATAATTCAAGAAAGAATTCAAGAACTTCATGCTCTTAATTCTTGTCAAGATCCTGTTGAGAAAAAAACGTATATTAAAGTTTTAACCTTCAACAAAGAAATTAGAACAAGAATAGATAAATAAGAACGTGACCTCTAAAAGAGCCTCTCTACCTCTCTAGGTAGGGGTAAAGTCTGCGTACATACTACCTTCCTCAGACCTCACATGTGGGATTATACTGGGTTTGTTGACCTCTAAAAGAGTAACTAAAGACCATAAAAGAGTAAGTATATGAAACTAATCATCTTCTTTTAAAACCAAAGATATCAAGAACGAGAAATGTTTTACCCCCAAAGTATGAAACATGCAAGATTGAAAGATAAATTACAAGAAGACAACACTCAAAAGTGCAAAGAACACTTAATCAGTATTTGATAGATTATCCAACCCTGAGCAATTTTAGTTATTGGTGGGGGAGGATCGTTTGGTAGGATTTATTAGGAAAAATATAAATGTACTGGCTTTGATATTATTAATCCCTTATTTGGTAGTGCTTTTCAACCTATGTATAACTAATACTTGTATTAGCTATATACTCTTATACATAGCAAACTATGTCATTAGCAATAGCATGGCTTTTAATATACGGATAAGCATGAGGATAAACTCTATCCTATAAAGTTTGTATCCAAAAATCAAAAGGAAAAGAAGCAAAAAATAATAAAAACTACACATTAAAAATGTTCTTTTTTGTCCTAATCCTGAAATGGGTAAAATTCAGAAATAACCATATTTACAACTGATAATTGAAAAATAGCCACAGTTTCAAAAGTAATCGAAATTTCGTCACTTTTCATGTGAAGATAAATCTGAACAAAAATACTGTTCAAAATCCGGAAAATATTCCAGCATAATATCCTGGAGTTCGAATTTTTTACATGCTGGAATTTCATAATGTGAAGGAGTTCCAACATAATATGCATGAAGTTCATACACAGGTGTTCCAATCTCCAGTATATTATGCTGAAACTTTCCGTGTGCTGGAGTTCGAGCATAATATGTTGTAGGTTCATACACAGGTGCTCCAATCTCCAGTATATTATACGCTGGTTACAATTACCAGTCCGAAAACTGGCTATAGCCCGTGCTATTTTAACTCCTGAAATTGATTATTTGGTCTCTTTCAATCTTCAAAGTAGCTCTCACTTTCCTTGGCAAAGAATTAGTAATTTCCATGAAGAAGGTAGAAGATTTCATGTGAAGGTTGAGTTAGCCAAGAGGTCAGCTGTGCAGTTGGCTTCCCTATAACAGTGTGAGAAAGCATAGTTGCCTCTTTGTTTTAGGTTTGTGATCTTCTCCAGCTATTCAATTTGTAATTGCTTATAGCCATTTTCCAAACACCAATTCAAGCCAATAAAGATTGCCTTTGCCTCAGCTATGTTGTTAGTGCATATGTCAAAGAACGAGTAAAAGGCCATAATCAAATCTTCCTCCTCCTTCTGCTAGGCCAAGAATACCTTTGTTGCACCCATCCGTTTTAAGCTTAAGCATGCCATCCATTTAACTGGAATAATTTTAAGGATAGTTTTACTTCTTTCCACCGCATCTATATATACATAACTAACCTTCCAAAACTTTTGATACACCAAACCGAACAATTCATAATAATCCAACGTAATTAATTCCAATATTACTAATCTCACCAATACACCATATTCAGTACTATTCTTATATATTCTACAAATGACTGCGAACAATTAATTTTTGACCACATCAGAATTTTATACTATTTTTAGTATAAATATTTATTTTAGGTCGCATCTTGATATTTTAAACTTTTATCTTACTTTTAATAGGTTTTGTTTTAAAAAAAAATATATATTAAAAACTACAAAAATATTCACATTCTTAGAGTATAAGTTTTATTTCTGTTTACAAGAGAAAAGAAAAATTCACAAGTATATATATATAGTCTAAGGTTAGTTGGTTAATATTCTTGTGTTAATATTTTAATGAATTTTACTTCTAAAAGAAAACATACAAAAAAAATATAATTAAATTCCCATAACTTTTTCCAAAAATTTTGGTAGTAAACTTTATCTTAAAAGCTGAGTCACACATCCCATGACTCTCACGTAACTCACTCACACAAAAAAGACAAAAATAAATAAATAGTAACATTCCCAATTCCCATCCCCTTATCCCCTCAATCCCATGATCATACACACATAAATACAAATAGCACACATTTCCTTCACTGTTTTGCTCGTAAATCATGACGCAAATTAAGTACGAGGGTCTGACCGACCTATCTCATTAAATATTTTAGTAATGTTTGTTCTATTTAGGGTTTAAACTAAGTATTTGGGGTTTAGTTACTGTTATTATCATCTCTAGCTGTTTTACAGGAGAACCATATGTAGAGTTATTGATTATCCATCCCTCAATATATTATGGTAGTCTTAGCAAAATTTTCTGTTTATTACAACCATGGCGCCTTTTATCATTGTTAGATGCTATTTTATATAGTGAAGTAGGTGTTGTAGGCAATTTGATATTATGTCGATATCTATTAGCTCCAAAATCGTTATACATGCCCCAAACTAGATACTATTCTGTAACGATCGTGCAATGTGTTTGGTCGCGTAAATGGTTTTAGTGATTAATCTATATCCCTTCCCCAATAATTTCCATAGTCATGCCTCACAACAATCTCAAAACTAGGAAAGAAGTAAGTCATGAATACGGTAGTATGTTTTTAGGCGCGCATTAATCGAATTATCGTGATCATGTATACGTCCGCGTGACATAATTACGACTTCTAAATTAAAACCAAGGTATGCGTTCACGCAACTTTGGGCGAAACAAAATTAATAATAATTAACCGTTATGAAATGTGTACACGTACGCGTGACATGATTTTAGCACAATAAACAAAACGGATACACATACACATGATTCGTTTCAAAGATTAATTTCATAATTTAACAATCAAGTAATTAAAAGCGGTAAAAGGTAAAAATGCACATAGGTTTAAAACGCATAATAATCGGATAATTAAGCCAAATATACTTTGCAAAGTGACCATGCTAAAACCACGGAACTTGGGAGTGCCTTACACCTTCTCTGGGTTAACAAAATTCCTTACCCGGTCTTCTGTGTTTCGCAGACTTAAATAGAGTCAATTTTTCTTGAATTGGGATTTTAAAATAAACCGGTGATTTGGGACACCATAATGATTATTCTAAGTGGCGACTCTTAAATTAATTAAATTAATTAAATTAATTAAATTAATTCCATTTCAATAATATCACTTAAAATGAAAAAAAAATATTTTTCCCGTAAAAAGTAGGTGTGACAATGACCCCGTAGTATTATAATCAAAATGTGTCCCAAAAACAACGAAAAGAACTTATATATATAGGAGAAGAAAGAGGGGAACTTTACATAACTGTCACAATTTAAAAGAAATATAACAAATTCTTAGTATGAAACCCAATATTATGGTTGGGGCAGGAAAATATTTATATTTGTAGCACACAGTTCCATTAAAATAGGAATATTAATTATTAATCCGTAAACATAAGCAATTTGAATGGAAAGTCAATAATTCTTTGTACAAAAATCATGCCTTTGTTTTTTCTCTTTATCTATTAGCTTTCCTTATTTTTCTTCATCTTCTTAATTTTTTTTTCTGCCGAAACCAATATATTTTCTAAATTTGTTCCATTCGTTTTTTTTAATTATCTTTCTTAAGTTTCTCTTCCTTCTTTCTTCCTTTATTAACATAAAGATCTTACTTCGATAATAATATATGTTAATATATACAAAAGGTATATATAAAAAAATATATATTGAATTAACACATATAAAATCTACAAAAAATATACATAAAAAATACATCTTCAATTAAGATGACACTTAGACATGTGAAATATACATAAAAATATATATCTTAAATTTAATTAAGATGGCATATAAATATACAAAAAACATATACATAAAAAATACATCCTGAATTAAAATGGCACTTGACATATAAAATATATTTAAAATATACATTAAAAATACATCTTAAAATAAGATGGCACTTCACAAATAAATATACAAAAATTATATACATAAAAATACATTTTGAATTAAAATGATACTTGACATACAAAGTATAAAAGACGTATAAATCAATACATCTTGAATTTAGGTGGCATTCACATATGCACCAGATTTTCAAAAATGGAGTGAACAAGATGAATGTTGGAAAGGGAGAATGGAGATGGACAAAAAAAGTACTTTCTGTGATTAGTGAGTCGGTTAACTTATTAAATATTGAGCTTAACTTTTATAATATGCTAATAATGAAAAAAGTGCTCTTTATAGAATAAACAATAAATGATGCTATTTTTTTTAAATAATAGTTAAAAAAGGATCAAGCGTTAGCCCATAAGCAAATTAGTACAAAAAATAGCCACTACATAAAATATTGAGAAAATGACCCTCTATAGCCCCTGAAAATTTTATTAGCCCATATTTTTCCCTATGGACATGAAATAGCATTTAGGCCCAATTTATTGACAAATTATAACCACTATTCCCAATGCACTTATTCCTTTTTCAGTCGCCTACTCCCCCCCCCCCCCCCCCACCATCTTCTCCCTTCTTCAATCTACCAGCGACTTCCATCTTTCCCTCTCTTCTTATCTTTTCCCTTCTTCACTCCCTCCTTTTTTTTTCCTTTTTTCTTTTCTTCTCCTATAGCGACACCAACATACATCTTTTTTAAACTTTTTTTTTTCTTTGAGATCTCCTCCTCCTTTACTTAGATGCAAAAATATTAACCTTCTTTGAGTAATTTCCGGCAAAAGCCTGGCGATGGTTGCCTCTTTTTTCGCTTTCTGTCCACTTTTAGATATAATATTGCATGATAATTTTTCGGATGAATTTTACAAGAAGATAAAAATTGAGAAAATAAAATAGCCACTATGTTCACTGTCCTCCATTATCGTCAGTGCTCCTTTATTTATACATTATGTAATCAGTATATAATATTGGTATAATATGGTGTATAATCAACGTGTATATATTTTACACTAATGATACATTTATTATACACGTATTATACAAAATTGGGCGTGACAGATTACAATGGCTACATTGAGTGTTGAGAATATTGTATATAATGTGTATATATTATGTATGCACATTTATATGAAAAGTGTATCTATACTTATATAATATATATACACTTTTTATACAAATTCAATGTTGATATAATTTTGTATATATTTTGTATATAAAGTATATAATAGTATATATACATTTAGTATACACATATTATACAAAACTGAGCGTGAAAGATTACAATGGCTACATTGAGTGTTGAGAATATTGTATATAATGTGTATATATTATGTATGCACATTTATATGAAAGGTGTATCTGCACTTATATAATACATATATATTTTTTATACAAATTTAATATTCTGTATATAAAGTATATAATAGTATATAATGTATATATACAGCGCACATATAATTTATAATTGTATATAAAGTAAATAATTAATATATCTTCCTTATATAAAATGTATAATTTTTCTCTCATAAATACTCAATCTTTCTTTCTTTTTCTTTTTTAGATCTTATTTCTTTTAAGTTCAATTTGTCTGTTTATACTGCCTTTTGTTTTTTCTTCTTCTCACTCTTTCCCCCCCTCTTTTAGTCCTTAATTCTTTAGGTTTGGTGGTGAAATTGGGGTGGATGAGGCTGGTCCAGGAGTGCGTGAGTCTGCGTTTTGATGATTTATTATTTTTGGGACGTGGGTAGGACGATGCGGTGGCAGCAGTGCGTGGAGGTGGTAGCGGTGCCATGGCGGTAACGGCAGCGTTGCAATAGCGGTAGGGCAATGTTGGAGCGTTTTTGTGTGGATGTCTGATAGATAGTAGAAAAGGAAAGGTAGATGCGATGGGGTTGGTGGAATTTGGGCTGACCATTCCAATATCTTTTAGGCTACTAAATGTATCTAAAATTTTGTGGCTTCCAAATGGTACAAGTTTGTAGCGAGTGGCTACAAATGAATTTTGCTCTAAAATATTATCAATATTAGTCAAATATTACTATATTATCTAATTTGTAGCAAAAAATTAAAATTTTTGGTTTCCTTTGAGTGAGTGTTGCTGGAATAGATTGGGTACGTCTTAAGGAGTTTGAATCTCAGTTTGGGGATAGTTTGATGGAGTTTTGAGGTGGTTTAAAATAAAAATTTGAGGTAGAAAATGAACATAGAAAAATATGATATGTGTATCGCACTGTGTATCATTTGTGTTTATATGTGTATAGAATGTATATCATATGTATATCCATATATACCTGTGTGTGAGATACATATGTAATACATGTTTGATACATGTGTCGAACATGTATCAAATGCATACTAGCAGGGCCGACTCTAATGCACAAGCCACTAAGGCAAGTGCTTTAG
>AWOL01S0057286.1:21416-50602 GCA_000715115.1 Nicotiana otophora
ATTATTCATCTCTACTGAAGTAATTCTTAAAAGTTCTCGGTTGTCGTAATTAGTTATTTATTTAATATTTGCAATAGTAATTTAGTAACAAAATCTCAATCTTAGTAACTCGATTAGATTACAGCATTTTAGTTGAATTGATAAGAAGTTCGCGATAAGTCTTTTTAGGTTTGATACTCTATTCATCACTTTATTATTTGTTGATCGAGTATACTTGCGTGTATATTTGGGAGCAACACTAATCATTTCCTAAATAATAAGGCTAAAACATTTAGAAAAAGGGAAATATATAAAATTGGCAGGTCGGCCAAAACTAATTTCATTAGCTAGCCAAAAAGTATGTATTATATATATATATATATATGTCAGCTATTATTTTTGGAACAGCTAAAAATATACATTGTGCCATATTAAAATGGAAAGCTAAAATACTTAAAACTACACCTAATATCTAATCTTTTACTAAAAAATAAGGTTAAAAGATATTTAAAGTTGAACCAAGAAATGATTCAGGTCAAGTGGGGTCACTTTAAAGTTAGTTGTTTTGAAATTATATTTTTGCATGTTGTATATCTTTATATTTTGTAAAATTTTCAATAAAATTGTGCTACATGACACCGCTCAGCTTAACCAAAAGATGCCTTTGGACCGTCAATATTTTATTCTGTTGTTAAGACAAACAAATGTCGTGTGTTTTTAATTAAAAATACAAAAAAAAGACCCAAATAATTTCCTAACGAATTTAAGTTATATACGCTATTAATTTAAATAATTTTTATATACTAATGTAATTTGACATGTAATAGTAAGTTAATTATTATGTTTATCAAAATATTATCAATATTTATCATAAACAATTATCTAAAATTAATTTATGAATGATCGGATTATGCAAATGCATAAAATCCTCCCCAACCTATGACCATATTATCAACTACACACCTTTTCTTTTCGGGGGTCCTATTACCCCCCTGAACTTATTTTTCCAGAATTTATGTAACATTATATGCTCAATTAAACCCGACCCCCATTTATAATACTATCGGTGCATACACATGATAATGGGTCCCACCCAATTCCCTTTTATTTTATTACTCCCCTTTTTATTTTTAACTAAATTAAATCCATTCATTAATTAAACCCGACACCCATTCATTCTTTCTTTTATATTCTCCCCTTTTCTATAATCCAAACCAAATTCTCAATCTCCCCTCTTCGATTCCTTCCATAAAATCACTCCAATCATAAGTTTTTCTTTATTCTATTGCAAAATCGACTCTAATATAATGCAAAGAAGTATGTAGTCTCTGTTTTTATGGTTTATCATCTTCGATTTCAGTACGACGTTACAATCTAGGGTTTAATTTGATACTGTGGTGTTACAATCAAGGTCAGTGCAGAATCATTAGCTATTTATACGTCACAATCCAAAACTAAAGGTTAGTTCTTTACCGTATTTAATTGATCTTTTAGTAGTTTAAGATTTTGTAATAAATTTGTCACTGTACAAAATTATGAGATTCTGATTTTGAATCTGAGGGGTTTGCATGTCCATTTTAATACTAAAGTTTTGATTTTGCATGTTTACACTGATGTTTTTGTCCCAAGTGAAGTTTATTTTGATGATTGACAAAGAAACTCAGGCATGAACCAGGTCCAAACATATTGTACACAGACACGGGTAGATTCGAGCATAAGGGATGCACAAGAAGGAGATAAGCTTAAGTTATTATATCTGATATCTCCTGATCGAAAATGTTGCATAAATGATAAGGAGAATGACTCCTTACTCGAAGAGAACTTTATCCAAGATAAGGGAGGAGTTAGAAGTTGAAGATAACTAGAACTCTTCTACCAAGGAAGAGCATAGCATTAGAACTCTAGTTATTTCTTATTCTACTAACTCTATATATTCCAGGATATTCTCATTCTACAGGCACGCACAAACGCTAAAGTTAAACGTGAGTTGAGAGCAAAATAACAAGGCATTTTGCAAAATATTCTTGTGTGATTCAAGTGTGCGAACCTGAAGCTACATGAACCAGATAGAAGAACCAGTTCCAAGTGTCTGTCTTTTATTCTAGTTCAATTGTTGTAGGGCTTTTTAAATTGTAACTTTCAGCTTTATCTAGAGGCAATTGTATTAGGTACTTTGAGTATTCAAGTTAGAGTTAACTTGAAGTTGTCGCAATAGTTAGAGGCTGGCTGCCACAACGGGATTAGAGGTAATCCTTAGGTTTACAATTTATTTTGTAAATATTGTTTGGGGTAGTGATTTAGTGAAGTGTTGGGAAAATTCTACTGAGTAATAGGTCGTATTTTTTTCACCTTTTGAGCCGGGTATTTTCCACGTAAAAAAACTTGTGTTCTTTACTTTTCACATTTACTATTTTTGCAATAGTAGTTTAAGGAACACATAGAAGAATCACGTCCTTCCATAATTAGTGCACGCGAAAATTGGACACCATACAAATCATCCCCCTCTTGTGTAGCATTGAAGTATAAAACATCAATTGGTATCAGAGCAGGTTCTCCTTAAAGAGGCTTACACCTTAGGAGAAGATCAACATGAGTGCACCACCTGAAAACTGGGAAGGGCAATCCACTGCCAGGCCACTACTCTTTAATGACCAGTACTACTCTTGGTGGAAAAACAGGATGAGAGATCACATTATAGGAGAGGACTATGAGCTATGGACATTGTCACCGATGGTCCACTGGCTACCTTGAAGATAAATGTTGAAGGAGTAGAGGTGCCAAGACAGAGCGGATTGCACTGCTGAGGACTTGAAAAAATGGGAGAAGAATGCTAAAACCAAGAAATGGCTTGTTTATGAACTTGGTCCAGATGAGTACAGCAGAATCCAAAGCTGTACTATTGCTAAACAAATTTGGGACACATTGCAAGTGGCTCATGAAGGAATACCTCAGGTGAAGAGATCCAGAGGAACTCTACTGTATTCTCAATATGAGAACTTTGCTATGAAGGAAGGAGAAACCATTCAATAGATGTACACAAGGTTCACTACACTGACAAATGAACTAAAGTCTCTTGGAAGGATTATTCCTGAAGAATATAGAGTCGAGAAGATACTGACTAGGATTTTGCCTATCTCTTGGGAGAGCAAAATCACTGCCATTCTAGGAATCAAAGAATATTTCCACTCTCCCACTCGATAAATTAATTGAAAATCTCACTGCCTATGAACTTAGGAGACAAACCATAAAAATGAATGTACCTAAGAAGGAAAGGAGCTTGGCACTCAGAATCACTGAAAGTTCCGATCTAGAAGATGATGAAATGGCTATGATCACCAAGGACTTCAAGATGTACCCGAGGAGAGGAAAAGGTCCTTCAAGAAGTGGAAGCTATAGCAAGTCAAAAGCTCTTGAGAAGCAAGCAAATGATGACTGCTAGTGTGGAAAGACTGATCACCACATCAAGAACTGTCCTTTATGGGAAATTGAATGGAAGAAGGAAAGAGTTGAACGAAGGAACAAGAAGAAGGAACATGTTTGACCCAAGAAAAGCAACAACAAAGTATCAACAAAGGCTATGGTCGCTGCTTGGGGAGAAAGCTTAGATGAAAGCTCAGATGATAATGATGAGGATGAAAAAGCACTTATGGCCATTGGAGATTCTGATGAAGAAACTGAGGTAAGTGTAATTCATCTCAAAGACAAGATTAAATTATTGTCTAAAGAATGATTATCTGAGTTACTTCTAGAACTAATTGACGAATCTGAGGATGTAAACCATGAAAAGGAACAATTATCTAAAGAATGTGTGATTTTGAAAGCTAAGTGCAAAAACCTGGAACTTAGGGTTAGTGAAACTGTAAGTGAAAATACTGTATTGAAGAGCCAAGTTCATGCACTTGACTCAATTGTCCTAGAGCTTAGATTTGAAAATCTAAAACTGAAATTAGGAACAGGCAAAAAGACAGCTGATCACACACAACTCACTCTAGAAGAAAATGTAGGAAAAATGAAAGATGAGTTGTATGAAATGGATGAGCAGGTAATAATCCTAAAGGAAGATCTAAGCAAGGTCAAGCATGAGCTAGACAGAACTTATAAATAGAACAGGTCCTCCGATGCACTTTCATGGCTACAAGAACACCATAGTAGCAACAGAAGAGGACATGGGTTTGGGAACCTGTCACCTAAGTGGGATCCCAAAAGCAAGTACCTCACACTTCCTGAGAACAAGATTTTCACACACAGTGGTAAAACAGGTCACTATAAAAGTGAATGCACTGCAAAAGAAAAGGCTAGTCAAAAGAACAAAGAATTTGTTCAAGGAAAGAATAGGCTACCAAGTTGGGCTAAAAAGAATTTGATTCATTCTTTTGCCTATAGAAAGGGACCCAAACTAGTTTGGGTTTCTAAAACTAACCCCTGATTTCCTTTTGCAGGCCTGAGTGTAAGGGAGCAGCCAAATATGGTACATGGATAGTGGCTGCTCAAAGCATATGACAGGAAACACGAACCAATTCCTTTCACTTGAGGACCTTAAATGAGGTAATGTCTCCTTTGGAAATATGAAGAAAGGTGAGATCATTGGGGTTGGAAAGGTAGGTAAGACTGATTCTCACTCTATTGAGAACGTCTACTTGATAGATGGATTAAAGTACAATCTAATAAGTGTATCACAATTGTGTGATAGAGGTAACATGGTATCATTCACCTCTACAAAATGCTTTGTGATTAATCTTACCACTGATAAGATAGTTTTGCAGGGAAAAAGAGTGAAAAACATATATGTTGTAGATCTGTCCACACTTTCAGAAAATGAACTCACTTACTTAAGTGTGTTGGATAATGATCCCCTCCTTTAGCACAAGAGACTTGGACATGCCAGTCTAAGTAAACTCAACAAACTAGTCTTCAAGGACTTGGTGATAGGGCTTCCTAACATTAAGTTCAAGGAAGATAAAGTTTGTGAGGATTGTGCAAGGGGGAAGCGTGTAAGACTTTTTCAAAAGCAAGAAAGTGGTAAGCACCACCAGGACGATCGAACTGGTCCATATGGACCTTTGTGGACCAATAAAAATATTGAGTAGAGATGGTAAGAGATATGTGATGGTGCTTGTTGATTATTACTCTAGGTTTACTTGGACATTATTTTTAACATCTAAAGATGAAGCATTTGACATGTTCACTTATTTTGTTAGAAAAACTCAGAAATAACTAGGTAATCAACTTGCATCAATTAGGTCTGATCATGGTACTGAATTTGAGAATGCTAAATTTGCTGAATTTTGTGATGAGCATTGCATAGATCATATTTTTCTACTCCCAGGACTCCACAACAAAATGGAGTAGTTGAAAGAAACAATAGGACATTGGAAGAAATGGCTAGGACTATGCTTCTTTCTAGTAAACTGCCCCATAGTTTTTGGGCAGAAGCTCTGAACACTGCATGTTATATCATAAATAAGTGCATGACTAAACCTCTTGTTGAGAAGACTCCCTATGAGTTACTTAAAGGGAGAAAACCAAACATATCCCATCTTAGGGCATTTGGATGCAAGTGCTTTGTGCACAATAATGGTAAAGACTCCCTAGGAGAGTTTGATCCCAAAAGTGATGAGGGAGTATTCTTCACATACTAAAGCTTATAAGATTTATAACAAAATAACTATGTGTGTAGAAGAAAGTGTACATATGGTTTTTGATGAAACTAACATTCTTTCTGAGAGGCAGGAACGTGATGACGAAGCAATTGGGCTGGTAAGAAACTCAAATGAAACCACAACCCAGACTGAAGCTGCACCAGAGGAAGGAACAAAAGATGGAACAGGTCCTTCCACCCAGGGCAACTTGACAGGGGGGAACTGGATAAAGAGGAACTGATCCTCAAACCTCGAGGAAACCTGTCATGACCCAAATTCCATAATAGGCCGTGAGGGCGCCCAACGTCGTCGCTAGGCAATCCAATAATGAACTAACAAAAGAAGACCACGAGTTAAGAAAAACAAAACACAGATTAAAATAAATAAAGCAAAAGAAACTGAGTGCAATCATAACCATGAAATAAACCAAGACCATGAGTCTACTAGTGTGTGCCAAGATCTGGTGTCATAGGAGTATGGGCTACTAATAGAATATACAAAAGATTACTACTATACTGTCTGAAATGGAATAGACAGAACAATAACAAAAGAAAGACTTCGGCTACTGCAGAACAGCTCGAAAGACAGCTCACCATGTAGTTTCGTAACAGGGATCAAGCGTGCGCGCCGGACTGGTATCTAGATGCACCTGCCTCATATCCTGCACATTAAGTGCAGAAGTGTAGTGTGAGTACATAAACAACATGTACCCTTTAAGTATCCAGTCTAACCTCGAAGAAGTAGTGACGAGGGGTCGACTTTGACACTTACGATGGGCTAACAATAATATGCCAGAATCATAACTAAGCATGGATTACATGAATGATACTGAAAACTCAATAGCAGGAAATAGTAAATAATCCTTTCACAAATATTAAGTCCCGAATTTATTTTCATCATTTAACAATTTATATCTCAAGACATCGGAGCAACATCAATTATGAATAGTTCTAAAGATTTATCATGCGCAAATTATGCCGAGGTCGTACGACCCGATCCAACATAAGAATATTTAAACAGTGCAATGCCGAGGGTTGAACGACGCAAACCATAGACGCATCTATCTGCTACCGAGGCATTCGGCCCGCTCCACAAATAGAAAATACTTCATGGAAACACAAGTTCTCAATAACAATCAAGTGTCCCATTTACAACTTCGAGTATGTGAAATTTAACCTTTTAAAATTCTTTTATCAAATTTCAATATGACTTAAGAAATTAAGTTATCAAGTAGGGGCAAACATTTCAAGTATAACATGATATAGGTCCTAGGCTACCCGGACAACAACATAATTAGTAGCTATATACGGACTCTCGTCACCTCGTGCGTACGTAGCCCCCACACAAATAGGAACACATATTAACCAACTCACCTATGGGGTAAGTTCTCTCTTACAGGGTTAGAAAGAAAACTTACCTCGTCTCAAAGCCTACTTCCCGGTCCGAGATTGTGCTCAAACCCTCAATTCGGTGCCAAACGACTCGAAACTAGTCAAATATTATATAAAAATGATCAATACATGTTCATAAGCTCATATCCTAACTATCAAAGTGATTTTCCAAGCCTATTTGATGAATCCCTAAACTTCACCCCCGGGCCCACGTGCCCGGATTCCGGAAAATTTTGAAGAAAGTTGTTACCCATAACCTTATGAACTCAAATATATGATTTTTACTAAATTCCATAACAAATTTCTTGGTTAAATCTCATTTTTATTAAAAACCTAGGTTTTCACCTAAATCCATAATTTTCAATAATTTACATGTTATAATCTGCCCATAAGCTATGTATTTAACTCATATTTAATAGGAATTACTTACCTCAATTATTTGATGAAAATCCCTCTCTAACCAGCTCTAAAATCGCCCCCAAGAAGTGTAAGAAATGAGCAAAAATGCTCAAACCCCAATTTAAAACAACCCATTGCCTTCAGCGATATTTTGCACCTGCGGTTCCTTGGCGGCATTTGCGGTACCGCATCTGCGGTGCTTAGCCCGCTTCTGCAGAGTTCCTCAAACCAGTGAGAGTCACTTCTGCAGAGGGGATTGTTGCTCCTGCGGTCCCACTTCTGCGGCAAGTGTGCCGCTCTTGCGGCTTGATCCTCTTCTGCGCTCTTTAAATTTGCACCTACGCGTTCGCAGGTGCGCACCAGGAGTCGCACCTGCGGTACATGGCCACACGTTCCCTAACTGCTTCTGTGTTGCAACCAACTCACCTGCGGGCTTGCACCTGCGGCCCAAAGCTCGAAAGGTGTGGGTACACCAGAACTGGTGCACCAACAGCCCCTATTGAGTCTTGACTCAATCCACGCATAGTTCGAATGGCATCCGAGTGTCACAACCCAAACTGTAGGAACGCGACGGGCACCCGGTGCCTAACTCAACCGAGTACCAATGTAACGAATACTTCTTATCATACTATCATGGGTAAATGAACCGGAAAGGCTGTCATAAGATAACTAGAATTAAAACAAAAGGAAATACTCGACATAGGACGACCCAACATGTAATGAAAACCTATACCCATGACGTACAGGCCTATAAGGCCGACATGATCATTTGTATACTCATAACATAGGCCGACAAGGCCATACAAATATCCATATATATGACAACTGTCTACAAGCCTCTAAGAGTACATAACATCATAAAGGTCGGGATAGGGTCCCACAATACCAATTAATACATGTCCAAATCATACTGACCAAATAGGCAACTCCGGAGCAAGTGGAGTGCACCAACACCTTCCGCTGAGCTGATAGCCTATTAGGAGGACTCTCAAACTGTCTATCAGGACCTGCAGGCATGAAATACAGCGTCCCCAGGCAAAAGGGACGTCAGTACAAATAACGTACCGAGTATGTAAGGCATGACAACAGTATATAAAAGACATGAAAGAAATATGGAGTAAAGAACTCAACCTATAATTCTGAATAGCTCTGTGAATCATAAAAAAATTATAATGTCATGCATATGCGTATAAATGCCATACCATGCATAGGTATATGCCTACATAACATCATCAAGCCACTAAGGGCATCCCATCATATCATCTCAGCCACATGCTAAAATCATCAACGTATACCAGCTGATCAGGTGGTGGTGCGTATATAATGCCATAACCTTTTCCCATATCCCATATACATATAATATACGCGTATATAATGCCATCTAGTCATGGGTCAATGTACATGTATAAATGAATGCAATGCATAATGAAGTAAGTCAGTAAGATCTCTCGGAATGTCATAAGATCAATATGCCTTCGGTTAATATCATGAAATAAACTTTATCAACTTACGTATTTTCTGAGACCTATGAACAGATGATAGAATAATAGGACACATGGGGAATCAAGAACACAGACACCCCTAGTACTTCTAAGAATAGAATCATTTGTGAAAGTTGCGTGCTTGCTCGTTTCGTTGCATCATATGGATCATGTCAAAAGGAAAGAAGGGATAGCCTTAACATACCTTTGTAATCTTCTCTCCAATCGTCAACCAAGCTCAATATGATCTTCTTACGTCTACAATGATTAACCCGACTTCGTCGTCATCATATAAACATTGTAACTCTCATATTTCAAAACTAATATTCTACAAGAAAATGGACAACACCTCCCCTATTTTTACTACATCCCATAAGTTACTAAAAATCACCAAACAACCCAAACAACAACAATATAATTCACAATAAGCTCTCTGATTACTTCAACAATCATTTTGAGCGGCAAGCTCGATTTACAATTAATAAAAAATATAATTTATTCCAATTCATTTTCCATGAATCTGCCTACAACTTATATAACATCATACTTATGTTTACCATATAATTTTGATCCCAAAACATCATAAGAATAATCTTCAAAAATAGTCCACATGCCTAGCACTTTAACCTTTATCGTCAACCTCTTGTTTTTCATGTTATCTTCTTCAATCCACTGAATTAGCACATAGATAAGCTTAACAACAGCAACCAAAACATAATCAAACTATTTATAATAATTTTCAGCCATGACCAACCATATATATATCCTCATCATAGCCTCCCCCCCCTCCCCCTCCCCAAAAAAAAAAACAAAAAAGATAACGATTCCTTATGCCATGTCAATTACTACCTTGAAGATTTTAACTCAAACAACTCAAACAACACATGATTAACCTTAAGCACAACCAAGAACATGATTTACATACCTTAGGCAATAGATACAACTTGAAATTTTAGACATAACAACATATATATATATATATATATATATATCTTAAAACAACCCAATAAAAGATAACAACAACTCTTCTCCTTTCAAGTGTTATCTTGTAATCTTCATCCAATAACTTAACCAACACATAGATAATATTAATTCCAAGAAATAGGGTGTTATACATACCTTAAATAATCTGGAAAAACTCGAACCAAAGCTTCCCTTATCTTACAACCACCTTTAATCACATCACGATATCATAAAGACTCTCTTATTCACTTAGGCTAACTTTTAATGTTTGATTATGGTGTATTCCTTTGGAATTTGTTTGGAGCCTTTGGGGAACTGTTTGGGAGGGTTTGGAGAGTGTGAGTCTGGAAGGACGATGAAAAATGAGCAAAGCTCATCCCAAAAACGAGATAAGGATAAGTGAAGGTCGGGCCCCGACCAAGTGGGTCCCATAGGGGCCTCCTGCACAGTCTCGCGAAAATGCAAATATCTCTCTACACCGATGTCGTATTGATGAACGGTTTGCAGCGTTAGAAACTAGACACATGGGGATTTAATTCAATATAATGTAACTCTCAATATATTGGGAGAAAATTGCCTCGAAATATGTCCTATAAACCTGCCAGTTTCTCCAAAGTGCGGCGGCGTGACTTGGCGACCCTATTTTAAAAATTCATATTTCTCTACTCCGATATCGTATGAATAAATGGTTTGTACCGTTATAAACTAGGTTCAAATACCTTAATTTTGGTATGATATATTTTCCAATATGACATCATAAAGCTTACGAATTAATTTCTCAAAATGGCTCGTTACAAAGCAAATCTTAGCTCAATTTTTCCGTAACATAAATCCAACTTTTCCCAAACTTTATACTCCCTCCGTTTCAATTTATGTGAACCCATTTGACTGGGTACGGAGTTTAAGAAAAGAGAGAAGACTTTTAAACTTGTGGTATAAAATGATGTACATATATTTTGTGTGGCTATAAATCATTGCATAAAGGTAAATTATTTCCAAATAGGGAAAGAGGTCATTCTTTTTGGCACGGACTAAAAAGGAAATAGGTTCACATAAATTGAAACGGAGGGAGTATTTCATATCCAAACATCATATATAGTCATATCATGGCTTTAAACTCATTTAAATCATGATTAACAAGTCTCATATTCATCTTAACTTACTTAAGATTTCGATAAATCTTTCTTATCCTTGTAGAAGAATTTCGTCCTTTTTGAGCTTACATAAGATAATCTTATAATGACAGTGACATCTGAAGTACGGGGTATAACAACATGTCCCCTTAGAAACATTTGTCCCTGAATGATAACTCTTAAAAGCTTGCGAAAATGGGACGTAACATCATTAAATCACTTTATATACTTTGAAAGAGGATCTCATTTTCAAGCTTACATCAATTGACTTACGACATACTTTCACGTACAAAAATATGGGGTGTAAGCATACCAACAAGTCTATAAACATAATACAGACTTGCTCGAACTCTTGAAATGCGTAAAACAACAGAAAAACCAAGAATCACACCCCAAAACCAAATCGAATCAATATATGAACTTCAAGTTCTTCAATCTACTCCCAATGTGCCAAAACGTACTTAAACTACTCGGAATGAAACCAAATTTTGTGTGCAAGTCTTAAATGACATTACTAAACTATTCTCAGTCTCGGAATTCCATTTGGACCTCGATAACACCAAAACCTACTCCAAACCAAATTTAAAGAACTTCAAGACCTTCAAAGAACCAACTTTCACTATTAGGCGCTGAAATGCTCCCGGGTCATCCAAAACCCGATCCGAACATACGCTCAAGTCTAAAATCATTATACGAACCTATTGAAACCATCAAATCCTTATTCTGAGGTCATTTTCTCAAAATATTGACCGAAGTCAAACTTAGCCTTTTTTGCTTACCTTAAGGAACTAAGTATTCCGATTTCAACCCGAACCCTTCCAAATCCCGAACTAACCATCCCCGCAAGTCATAAAACAGTAGAAGCACGTATGAGGAGTCTTATTTAGGGGAACGAGGCTCTAAAAAGCAAAACGACCGGTCGGGTCGTTACATTCTCCACCTCTTAAACAAATGTTCGTCCTCGAACGGGTCTAGAATCATACATGGAGTGCTAAATAAGTGTGGATATCTGCTTCGCATGTCTTCCTCGGCCTCCCAAGTTGCTTCCCCGACTGGTTGTCCCCTCCACTAGACTTTTACCTAGAAAGCTTCTTGGACCTCAACTGGAGAACCTGTCTATCAACAATTGCAACTAGTTCCTCTTCATAACCCAAGCTCTTATCTAGCTGAACTGTGATGAAGTCTAACACATGTGACAAGTCGGCATGATACCTCCGGAGCATAGACAAGTGGAAAACCGGATGAATTTCCTATAGACTAGGAGGGAAAGCAAGCTCATAAGCAACCTCCCCAACTCGTCTCAACACCTCAAATGGGCCTATAAACCTTGGTATCAACTTGCCCTTCTTCCCGAGTCTCATAATCCCTTTCATCGGTGAGACTTTCAAGAGAACCTTCTCCCCCACCATAAATGATAAATCACGCGCCTTCTGATCCGCGTAACTCTTCTGTCTGGACAGTGCTGTGCGAAGTTGCTCCTGAATCAACTTTACCTTTTCCAAGTTGTCCTTTACCAAATCAGTACCATATAACTTAGCCTCGCTGGTCTCAAACCACCCGATAGGAGAACGACATCGCCGACCATATAAAGCCTCAAATGGAGCCATCTCGATGCTGGGCTGATAACTGTTGTTTTAAGCAAACTCGGCCAAAGGCAAGAATCGATCCCCTTGCCTCCCAAAATGAATCACACATGCCCTAGGCATGTCCTCCAAGATCTGAACTGTCCGCTCCGACTGCCCATCGGTCTGTGGATGAAATGTTGTGCTGAGCTCTACACGGGTCCCCAACTCACTCTGTACCGCTCTCCAGAAATGCGAAGTAAACTGAGGGCCTCTATCTGATATGATGGAAATAAGCACACCATGCAACCGAACTATCTCCTGAATATAAATCTGGGCCAACCTCTCTGAAGTATACATAGTCACAACTGGGATGAAGTGTGCCGACTTGGTCAATCTTCCAACAATGACCCAAACTGCATCAAACTTCTGCAAAGTTCGCGGTAACCCAACTACGAAGTCCATAGTAATGCGCTTCCACTTCCACTCAGGTATGGTCATCTGCTGGAGTGGGCCGCCTGGTCTCTGGTGCTCATGCTTAACCTGCTAGCAATTTAGGCATCTAGCTACATACTCAACTATGTCTTTCTTCATCCGCCGCCACCAATAATGCTACCTCAGGTCGCGATACATCTTCGTAGCACCTGGATGTATAGAATATCGAGAGCTGTGTGCCTCCTATAGAATCCTCTCCCTCAAGCCATCGACATTAGGAACACATAGGTGACCCTGGAGTCGCAGAACACCATCCTCACCGATATTAACCTCCTTGGCACCACCCTATAGTACCGTCTCTCTGAGAACCAACAAGTGCTGATCATTAAACTGGTGAGCCTTGATCTGCTCGAATATCCAACTTCACAAGTCTGTTAGCCAAGGACTGAATGTCCAAATCTAGTTGTCTCTCCTCTACTGAAATGAATGCCAAGCTACCCATACTCTTTGCCTTTATGCTCAAGGCATCCACGACTATATTCGCCTTGCCCGGATGATAAAGGATGGTGATATCATAATCCTTCAGTAACTCAAGCCATCTGCGTTGCCTTAAATTGAGATCCCTTTGCCTGAACAAATGTTGCAAGCTGTGATGATCAGTGCAAACCTCACAGGACACCCCATAAAGGTAATGCCTCTAAATCTTAAGAGCATGAACAATCGCGGCCAACTCCAAATTATGTACAGGATAATTCCTCTCATGGGGCTTCAGCTGACGTGAAGCATATGCAATAACTCGCCCCTCCTGCATTAATACACAACCCAATCCAACGAGTGAAGCATCGCAAATACACCGTATACATCCTCGAGCCGGAAGGCAACACTAGAACTGGTGTTGTAGTCAAAGCTATCTTGAGCTTCTGAAAGCTTTCCTCACAATCATCGAACCAACGGAACGGAGCACCCTTCGGTGCCAATCTAGTCAAAGGTGCTGCAATAGATGAGAAGCCCTCCACAGACCGGCGATAATAACCTGCTAACCCCAAGAAGCTCCTGATCTCAGTCGCCGTAGTAGGACGAGGCCAACTCTAAACTACCTCAATCTTCTTGGGATCCACCTTAATACCCTCGCCTGATACAGCATGCCCCAAGAATGCTACAGAATCTAAGCCAAAACTCATACTTGGAGAACTTAGCATATAACTTCTGTTCCCGCAAAGTCTGAAGCACCACTCTCAAGTGTTGCTCGTGCTCCTCCATGCTGCGCAGGTAGATCAAGATATCATCAATGAATACAATAACAAATGAATCAATAGCCTGAACACCATGTTCATCAAATCCATAAATGCCGCTGGGGTGTTAATTAAGCCGAAGGACATCACTAGAAACTCATAATGGCAATATCTAGTACGGAAAGCAGTCTTTGGAACGTTCGAGTCCCGAATCTTCAATTGATGGTACCCTGATCTTAAGTCGATCTTAGAGAACACCTTAACACCCTGCAACTGGTCAAACAAATCATCAATACGCGGCAACGGGTAGTTGTTCTTAATTGTAACCTTGTTCAACTGGCGGTAATCAATGCACATCCGCATAATCCCATCTTTCTTCTTCACAAATAACACTGGTGCACCCCAAGGGGATACACTTGGTCTGACGAACCCCTTTGCTAGCAACTCCTCAAGCAGGTCCTTCAACTCATTCAATTCTTTCGGAGCCATACGGTACGGTGGGATAGATATAGGCTAGGTACCTGGATCCAAGTCAATGCAGAAATAGATATCACGATCTGGTGGCGTGCCTAGAAGGTCAGAAAGAAACACATCGGAGAACTCCCGGACTACTGGTACTGAATCAATCGCTGGAGTCTCTGCGGTAGTATCACGAACATATGCTAGATAAGCCAAACAACCCTTCTCGACCATATGTCGAGCCTTCAGAAAAGAGATAACTTGACTAGATGTACTGACAGCCGAGCCCTTCTACTTCAATTTAGGCAATTCTGGCATCGCTAAGGTAACAATCTTGGCATGGCAATCAAGGATGACGTGATATGGGGATAGCCAGTCCATGCCCAGGATGACCTCAAAGTCAGTCATATCAAGTAACAGAAGATCCGCTCTAGTCTCGTAACTACAAAATGTGACCACACAGGACTGATAGATCCAGTCCAGAACAACAGAATCTCCCACAAGAGTGGACACATAAACAAGAGTACCCAAGGACCCACATGGAATATCCAGGAAATGAGCTAACAGAGATTACACATATGAATATGTAGACATTGGATCAAACAATACCGAAGCATCCTTACCACAAATAGAAATAATACATGTGATCACGGCATCTGAGGCCACTATATCTAGTCTGGCCAGAAAAGCGTAGAACCTAGCTGGGGCACCGGCTGGCTGGCCTCTGCATGAATGAACAATAGTTGGCTGACCTCCCTGGCCTCCACCTCTAGGACGACCTATACCCGCCTGCCCTCCGCCTCTGGGTGGCCGGACAGATCATGCTATATTCATGGCCTGAGGACCCTACTATACTGCCTTGCCCTGAAGCCTAGGGCAGAACCTCCACACATAAGTGGGATCCCCGCACTCGAAACAACCTCTCGGTGCGGTGATATGCTGTCTTGCATTCTGGCCCTGATGGCTTGAATACCCACTAGCAGAACCCTGAATGGCTGGTGGGCGGTAAGAATTCTCTGGCATAACACTGAAATAGGCACTGGAATAACGGACCCTCTTGTCCCGCTGTATCTTCTCTCTACCCCTCTGACGGTAACCCTCATTCCTCCGAGCAATCTCCACTACTCGCTGGTAGGAAGTCCCCACCTTAACCTCCCGGGCCATATTAGCCTGAATACCTGAGTGCAACCCCGCAACAAACCTCCGCACCCACTCCGCCTCAGTAGAAAGTATCATAAGTGCATGGCGAGACAACTCAGAGAATCTCGCCTCATAATCGGTCACTGACATTTGACCCTGCTGCAGCTGCTCAAACTGAAACCGCAACTCATCCCTCTGAGAGGGTGGAATATACCTGTCCAAGAATAGGCGTGTAAACTCGTCCCAAGTCATGAGAGGAGAACCTGCTGGCCTACCGAGAAGATAAGACTGCCACCACTTACGGGCCCTGCCCTCCAGTTGTAAAATAGTAAAATCCACCCCATGGGACTCTAATATTCTCATGTTGTGCAGTCTGTCCCTGCACCGATCAATGAAGTCCTGGGGATCCTCATGTCGCTCACCTCCGAAGACAAGAGGGTGTAGCCTAGTCCATCTATCCAATAACTTCTGCGGCTTACCGACCGCAGCTGGTCTAGGCTCAAGTGCAGCTGCTGCAACTGGTTGGGCTCCGTCCACGGGTAGTGCACCCGGGGTCTGATATACGGCAGCTGCATGCCTCGGAGCCTGGGAAGTAGGGGTTTGTGATTCCCCTCCCGCCTGAGATGTGGCTGGATCTGCTGGAAATAAACCAGCCTGAGTCATAGTATCTATGAACCGCAGCATACGGCCCATGACCTCCTGAAATCCGGGTGCTGACATGAAATTTACCTGGGCTGGATCCGCTGCGGGCACCTCGCCCAGCTCCTCAACAATGGTATCCTCTACTGGATCAGCTGGTGGTATGGCTAGGGAAACTCTGGGATGTCTTCGTCCCCTACCTCGGGCTGGTGCCCTCCCCCGGCCTCTACCTCGGCCTCTAGCAATAGGAGGAGCAGGCCCTCCCGGGTCTGGAATGTCTGTCATGTGCGTTCTCACTATCTGTTAGAGAATAAGAGGAAGAAACTTAGTACACCATCAACTGCACGATATAAGATGAATAAAGAGTAGTTTCCTAACATCCTATAGCCTCTCGAAGATAAGTACGGATGTCTCCGCGCTGATTCGCAAGACTCTATTAGGTTTGCCCATAACTTGTGAGACCTACGTGAACCTAGTGCTCTGATACCATGTTGTCATTACCCAAATTCCATAATAGGACGTGAGGGCGCCCAACGTCATCACTAGGAAAGCCAACAATGAACTAACCACGTGATTTCTCTTTTTAATAAATTTCCAAGTAATTAAATTTTTCCTTTATTTAAACGAGTTAAGAAAAAAAAACATATATTAAAATAAATAAAGCGAAAGCAACTGAGTGTTATCATAACCATGAAATAAACCAAGACCACGAGTCTACTAGTGTGTGCCAAGATCTGGTGTCACAAGAGTATGGGCTACTAGTAGAATATACAAAAGATTACTACTCTACTGTCTGAAATGGAATAGACAGAACAATAACAAAAGAAAGCTACGACTGCAGAACGGCTCAAAAGGCAGCTCATCGTGTAATCTCGTAACAGGGATCAAGCGTGTGTGCCGAACTTATACCCAGATGTACCTGCCTCAAATCCTGCACATTAAGTGTAGAAGTATAGCGTGAGAACATAAATAACATGTACCCAGTAAGTATGCAGTCTAACCTCAAAGAAGTAGTGATGAGGGGTTGACTTTGACACTTACTATGGGCTAACAATAATATGTCAGAATCATAACTAAGCATGGATTACACGAATGATACTGAAAACTCAATAGCAGGAAATAGTAAATAATCCTTTCACAAATATTAAGTCCCGAATTTATTTTCATCATTTAACAATTTATAACTCAAGACATCGGAGCAATATCAATTATGAATAGTTCCAAAGATTTATCATGCGCAAATTATGCCGAGGTCGTACGGCCCAATCTAACATAAGAATATTTAAACCGTGCATTGCCGAGGGTCGAACGACGCGAACCATAGATGTATCTATCTACTACCGAGGCATTCGGCCTACTCCACAAATAGAAAATACTTCATAGAAATACGAATTCTCAATAACAATCAAGTTTCCCATTTACAACTTCGAGTATGGGAAATTTAACCTTTTAAAATTCTTTTCTCAAATTTCAATATGACTTAAGCAATTAAGTTATCAAGTAGGGGCAAACATTTCAAGTATAGCATGATTTGGGTCCTACGCTACCCCGGACAATAACATAATTTGTAGCTACGTACGGACTCTCGCCACCTCATGCGTACGTAGCCCCCACACAAATAGGAGCACATATTAACCAACTTATCTATGGGGTAAGTTCCCTCTTACAAGGTTAGAAATGAGACTTACCTCGTCTCAAAGCCTACTTCCCGGTCCGAGATTGTGCTCAAACCCTCAATTCGGTGCCAAACGAGTCGAAACTAGTCAAATATTATATAAAAATGATCAATACATGTTCATAAGTTCATATCCTAACTATCAAAGTGATTTCCCAAGCCTATTTGAAGAATCCCTAAAATTCACCCCCGGGCCCACATGCCCGAATTCTGGAAATTTTCGAAAAAGGTTGTTACCCATAACCTCATAAACTCAAATATATGATTTTAACTAAATTCCATAACAAATTTCGTGGTTAAATCTCATTTTTATTAAAAATCTAGGTTTTCACACCCATGATTTCCACTAATTTACATGTTATAATCTACTCATAAGCTATGTATTTAACTCACATTTGATAGGAATTACTTACCTCAATTAGTTGATGAAAATACCTCTCTAGCCAGCTCTAAAATTACCCCCCAAGAAGTGTAAGAAATGAGCAAAATTGCTCAAACCCCGATTTAAAACAACCTACTGCCTTCAACGATTTTTTGCATATGCGGTGCCTTGGCCGCATTTGCGGTACTGCACCTGTGGTGCTTAGCTCGCTTTTGCAGAGTTCCTCAAGCCAGCGAGGGTTGCTTCTGTGGAGGGGATTGCCGCTCCTGCGGCTTGATCCGCTTCTGCGCTCTTCAAATTCGCACTTGCGCGTTCGCAGGTGCGCACCAGGACTCGCACCTGCGGTACATGGCCACACGTTCTCTAACCACTTCTGCGACACAACCAATGCATCTGCGGGCTCGCACCTGCGGCCCAAAGCTTGCAGGTGCGGGTACACCAGAACTGGTGCACCAGCAGCCCCTTTTGAGTCTTGACTCAATCTGCGCATCGTCCGAATGGAATCCGGGCCCCCCGAGGCCCTGTCCAAACATACAAACAAGTCTATAAACATAATACGGACTTGCTCGAACTCTTAAAATGCGTAAAACAACAGAAAAACCAAGAATCAAACCCCAAAACCAAATCGAATCAATAAATGAACTTCAAGTTCTTCTATCTACTCCCAATGCGCCGAAACGTACTTAAACTACTCGGAATGATACCAAATTTTGCGTGCAAGTCTTAAATGACATTACGAAACTATTCCCGGTCTCGAAATTCTATTTGGACCTTGATAAGACCAAAACTTACTCCAAACCAAATTTAAAGAACTTCAAGACCATCAAAGAACCAACTTTCACTATTAGGCGCCGAAACGCTCCCGGGTCATCCAAAACCCGATCCGAATATACGCTCAAGTCCAAAATCATCATGTCCAAAATCATCATACGAACCTATTAGAACCGTCAAATACTGGTTCCGAGGTCGCTTTCGCAAAGCATTGACCGAAGTCAAACTTAGCCTTTTTAGCCTACCTTAAGGAACCAAGTGTTCCGATTTCAACCCGAACCCTTCCAAATCCTGAACCAACCATACCCACAAGTCATAAAATAGTAGAAGCATGTATGAGGAGTCTTATTTAGGGGAACAAGGCTCTAAAAAGCAAAACGACCGGTCAGGTCATTATAAAACCTGTCCATGAACCTGTTCCTCAACAACAATAAATTGAAGGAACATCTAGGGGAAATCAGCTGGTTGTGAAACCTTAAAAGTATCAAAGTTCTCATCCCATTGAGAACATAATTAGTGATCCAACCTCTGGAATCAAAACCAGAACTTCTTTGAAGAATCTTTGTGCTTTTGATGCTTTTTTTATCTCTTATTGAACCTAAAAATGTTACTGAGGCTTTACAGGATGCAGACTGGATGAATGCAATGCAAGATGAACTCAACCAATTTGAAAGAAGTCAAGTTTGGCATCTGGCACCAAGACCCAAAGACAAATCAGTAATTGGCACAAAATGGGTCTTCAGAAACAAACTTGACGAAGATGGAACAATAACAAGGAATAAGGCAAGATTGGTGGTTCAAGGATATAGTCAAGAGGAGGGCATAGACTATGATGAGACTTTTGCTCCTGTTGCAAGATTGGAGGCAAGTAGACTCCTTATAGCCTTTGCTGCTTATATGGAATTCACTCTCCATCAGATGTATGTCAAGAGTGCCTTCCTCAATGGCTATCTAAAGGAAGAAGTGCTTGTCAAGCAACCTCCGGGCTTTGAAAGCAAGGAATGTCCTAATCATGTATACAAGCTTGACAAGGCACTTTATGGGCATAAGCAGGCTCCAAGAGCATGGTATGAAAGATTATCAAAATTCTTTCTTGAGCATGGCTACAAGAGAGGTAAAATTGACAATACTTTATTCTTGAAAGAAAAAGGTAAAGATCTCTTGGTAGTTCAGATATATGTTGATGATATAATATTTGGAGCAACTACTGATAAATTAAGTAAGGAATTTGCTACACTAATGGGGAGTGAGTTTGAAATGAGTATGATGGGTGGGCTTAATTTCTTTTTAGGCTTACTGATTAAACAAAATTCAAATGGAACTATGATCTATCAGCAGAAGTATGTGAAAGAGTTGCTTAAAAGGTTTAAAATGGAAGATTCCAAAGAAATTGACACTCCTATAGCAACAACCACAAAATTGGATGTAGATGAATCTAGTTCATCTGTTGATCAGAAGTTGTATAGGGGAATAATTGGCTCTTTGTTTTATATCTTACTGCTAGCAGACCTGATATTGTTTTCAGTGTAGGCCTTTGTGCTAGATTTCAGGCAAATCCAAAGGAGTCTCACTTGACTGCTGTCAGGAGGATCTTGAGATACCTAAAAGGCACCACTGACCTTTGTCTATGGTATCCAAAAAATAGTAATTTCAACTTAGTGGGATATGCTGATACTAATTATGCAGGTTTTCTTGTGGATAGGAAGATCACCTCAGGTATGGAACACTTTCTTAGCTCATGTCTTGTGTCTTGGGCTACCAAAAAGTAAAATTCTGTGGCCTTATCTACTGCTGAAGCTGAGTATGTTGCTGCTACCTCATATTGTGCTCAATTGTTGTGGATCAAATAATAATTAATGGACTTTGGAATTGATGTAGGTTGTATTCCCATCTTTTGTGATAACACCAGTACAATGAGTATGACAAAGAACTCGGTTCATTACAAAAGAACTAAACACATTGATGTTAGGCATCGCTTTTTGAGGGACAACTATGAAAAGGGTTTGATCACTGTGGAATTTTGTGCTACTGACAAGCAAATAGCTGACATCTTCACAAAAGCTCTAAGTAGAGATTACTTTAAAAGGAATATGTTAGAATTAGGTATGATTAAGATCACCTAAAAGGAACCAGTTCTAACTCAAAAATTGGTTAGCAAATCTGTGAATTTTTGTAGGAAAATTCAGACTTACACAAGAGTTCTCAGTGAAGAACCTGGTTCATCCAGATTATATGGTACGTTCTCTCCACTCTGCATATTTTGAAATAATTATATTTGGATTATGATCAAAAGGAGAGTCCCATTTAATCCTAACCTCCTTGAGCTTATCCTTTTATGAAATGAACTAGTTTCATTAAAAAAGAGTCCCAAAAACGCAATAAGTGCCTAGATTCTAGGGAGAATCATAAACGTCTCTTCAAACTGACTCCCAGTTTGATTAGACCTCTGAACTTCTGAAAAAGTAATTGTTACCCAATTAATCTCTTTCTCTTTATATTGATCAGACCTTAGTTATTTCTTCACTTCATATCTCTAAGCCGTCAAATAATTCTCTCTATCCTCTCTCATCTCCCAAACACACACATATTTATCTTCTCTCATACCCAAACACAACAATGGAAAACCCTTTTGAGAATCCTTCATCACCACCCAAGGACACTACACCCATACCATCCATCACACCTTCAACCAAACCCACCTCTAAGAAAGGAAGGTTCAAGATGGCTGCTCGTAAGGTTGTTGTCGGAAAAGAACAAATCAAAATGATCAAGGAACAATTGAAGGCAATTCAGGGAGATGAACCCCAAATATTTGAAGACTCTTTCAAGTATGCAACTGAGGGAGAAGAAACTGCTTCATCTGAAACAGAGCATGTAACATCTAGTCCTAAAGTTACATCTGAAGTAATCTTCGAGGTTGCTGCAAATCTGGAAATTAGATTTGTTCTGGTAGAAACTGTGGCTGGGGTAGAGATTGCTGAGTTTGAGAAGATTGGTGGTAAAATTAAAAAGAGAAAAGAAAAGGAGAGTGAGGGATCTCAAGGTGATGTGAGGGGAATGGGACAAGGAGTGGCTAAATCTTCATCCACTCCTATTGGTTTGACTGAAGAAACATGAGCTATGGAAGTATGGTGTGAGGAATCAGCTGGAAAAGAACAAAGTGTGAGAGAAAAAAGGGAGGTGGGTCTGGAGAATCTGCCGAGGGGTTGGTTAGATTGGGGAAGAAGGTTCAAGAACCTGTTCCATTTATGCAGGAACCCCTCGGGACCTACTGAGAAAAGTGTATGATAGTTACAATCCTAAAAAGAAAAGGGGATCAGAAGTTAAAGTTCCTGATACTGCTAGGGTAAACAAGAAGAGAAAGGCTGCCTCTTCTATCCCTGTAGAGACTCCTCCTACAAGAGGAAGAGCTACAAGGAGTCAGAAGAAGCAAAGTGAGGCTGAACTAGAAAAGGCCCTAGAAGAAAGTAAGAGAAAAGCTGTTGCTAAGGGAAAGAAGAAGGTGGTTGAGCCTATTGAGGCAGTTGAAATTGTGGAGATGGACCTGGTTCTTCATGATGAAGAGGAGGCAGAAGAAATGGAGGTTGTGACTCCAAATGCAAAGAAGATCAATACTTCCACAAAGAAGTTTGTTTCAAAGACAAAGACTGTGGGGCTCTCTACCTTGGCTAAAAGAACCAGGTCTACCTTGAAGTCCAGAAAAGTGAAAATAGTGGAAGAAGAAGAAGAAGAATCTGATGAAGAGAAGGACAAGATGGTTAAGTTTGGGAAAAGAACCATCTTGAAAGGTAGACTCCTCAGGAACTTGGAGGAGGAATGCATGGTGATGCTACTGGAAAAGTTACAATTGTAGAGTTGGAAGGACATGGTCCTTCAGATGGATGGAAAATTTGTTAGAACTGAAATTGTTGAGTTCATGGCAAACCGTGAGATAAAAAATAACAGAGTCACCAGTGTGGTGAAGGAGGTAACAATGGATTTTGATGACAAGGAATTGGGAGAGATCTTAGGTGTACCTGTTGTAGGGTACAATGATTATAAGAAACTTAAATGGACAAGTCTAGAGAATCTTCCTACTGCCCTTGCCATTACAAGGAAGTTTGGTGACAATGAAGAAGAGCTTGAGCCCAAGGCTATATACAAAAGTGAGATGAAGTCACCCCACAAAGTGCTGTTCGAGTTTGTTAACAAAATTGTGCTACCTAGGCAGAAAAGGAGGCACATTGCCACATTCATGGACCTGGTCCTTATGGAATATCTGGACAGTGGGAGGCAAATCAATTGGCCTGGATTTATCATCCAGCTTCTCGATAGGGTTTTGACTGGCACCAAAACTCATGCCATACCCTATGGGTTCATTCTTACGGCTGTACTCGCACACTTCAAGGTACCCATCAAGAAATGGGAAGTTAGTACAAGCAAGGATCACTTTGGGGCAAACACTTTGACTGCTTGTGACTATGAAGTCCACACCACTCCCAAAGAACCTGGTTCATCCAATAAGGTACATGTGAACAACAAAGTGCGAGCCTTGGTGCAAGAAAGTGGGGCTAAGGATACTGAAATTGAAAGGCTGAAGAAGAGGTTGGCAGAAGTAGAAACTGAGAGAGATGCTCTCAGAGCTGAACTTGCAAAGGAAAAAGAGAAGAATGATGGTATTCTTCATGATATGCTGAAATTGCTTTAAGCCAAGAACCAAGAACCTGGTCCTTCCCAGCGTTAAAACCTTCCTAGCCTAGTTAGACAAACCAGTGACCCGAATGAGATTTTTTGTTGATCTTTTTGCTCATAATCCAATATTTTTATTTCTCTTTATGCTTTGTGGATGACTAGTATCAATGATAATCAACTATTTTTGTGCTCTAACTGTTTGTTGGTGCTTCTTAGTTGACTAATATCATTAGATTGATAAATGATACTTGACTCCATGATTTCATTTGAAGTAGCCCCAGTGGCCATGAGTAATTTCTATTAAAATCTGGTTATCTAACAGAATTATGCAACTTTTCGATGATGCCAAAAGGGGAAAGATAGGTTGTAGTTTTCACTTTGGACTATGATGTTTATAACCTAATGAACCTGGTCCTTGATGATTTGTGACTTTAAAATGGAAAGTATTCTAATATTGTGTTGATGTTGAGCTAAGTTTACACAGGGTCTATGCTTATGAAAAGCATAGAGTTTGTCATCATCAAAAAGGGAGAATTTGTTGGCCCAAGTGAAGTTTGTTTTGATGATTGACAAAGGAACTCAAGCATGAACCAGATCCATATACAGTGTACACAGACACGGGCATATTCGAGCATAAGGGATGAACATGAAGGAGATAAGCTTAAGTTGTTATATCTGATATCTCCTGATCGAAAAAGTTGCATAAATGATAAGGAAAAGGACTCCCTACTCGAAGAGAACTTTATCCAAGATAAGAGAGGAGTTAGAAGTTGAAGATAACTAGAACTCTTCTACCAAGGAAGAGTATAGCATTAGAACTCTAGTTATTTATTATTCTACTAACTCTATATATTACAAGATGTTCTCATTCTACAGGCACGCACAAACGCTGAAGTTAAACGTGAGTTGAGAGCAAAATAGCAAGGTATTTTGCAAACAATTCTTGTGTGATTCAAGCGTGCGAACATAAAGCTACATGAACCAGATAGAAGAACCAATTCCAAGTGTCTGTCTTTTATCTTAGTTCAATTGTAGTAGGGCTTTTCAAATTGTACCTTTTAGCTTTATCTAGAGGCAATTGTATTAGGTACTCTGAGTATTCATGTTAGAGTTAACTTGAAGTTGTCACAACAGTTAGAGGCTGGTTGCCACAACGGGATTAAAGGTAATCCTTAGGTTTACAATTTTTTTTGTAAATACTGTTTTGGCTTAGTGATTTAGTGAAATATTGGGAAAATCCTATTGAGTAGTAGGTCGTTATTTATTTACCTTTTGAGCCGGGTGTTTTTCACGTAAAAATACTTGTGTTCTTTACTTTCTGTATTTGTTATTTTCGCAATAGTAGCATAAAGAACACATATAAGAACCAGTCCCTTCCGTAATTAGTGCACGCAAAAATTGGACATCACACAAATCACCCCCTTCTTGTATGGCATTGAAGTATAAAACATCAGATGTGTTCTTGGTTGTAAGTAAATTGATAGTTTTCTAGTACTACCCTATTTTTCGTCATAATAAGTTTGTTGTTGGGGATTTGTCTAAATTTATTGTTATTGTTTATTTGCATTCATGTATAAGTGTGTTTATATTTATAACTTTGAGATTATTTCATGGTGGGGTCTTAGAGGTTGAAAGTGGGGAACCAAGATATGTGGGTGGGGTAATTTCTAAATAGTGAATGTTGATGTGGATACAATATCTTATTTTGATCTGCTGGACTATATTAAATAATTGGGATACATCACCAGTTGCACATTTAGTGTTAGGCCACCTAACTGTGGTATTATTGAAAATATAAATAAAGACATGAAGCTTTCAAGAATTGTACAGTTCTTGCAAAATGGAGCTATTTTGGAAGTATATGTCCAGCACATGGGGTGGAGAGGAATCTGGTTCAAATTTTAATAAAGGAGGTGGGATCATTTGTGATAACCCAAAATATTATCTTTAAATTTAATAATTAATTATATGTTCTAAAACTTAGAAAAGTACTATTTATCATTTCTCGACTTGCATGCACAGTCCGTAAATTTTTTCGGAAAGTTTTTATATGAAAATGGATTAAAATGTGAATTAGATGTTTAAAACACAACTGAGTTGACTTTGGTTAACATTTTGAGCAAACGGACATGGATCAGTATTTTGACAGTTCTAGTAGGTCCGTATCGTGAATTAGGACTTGGGCGTATGCCCGAAATCAAATTCCGAGGTCCTTAGTCCGAGATACAGAATTTTGATGAAAAGAATTAAAGGTTTATGTTCAAATAGTGACCAGATGTCGAATTATGTGCAAACGACCCCTAAATAGAGTTTTGATGATTCCAACAACTCTGTATGGTGATTTTGGACTTAGGAGCGTGATCAGAATTTTATTTGGAAGTCCATAGTGAAATTTGGCTTGAAATGACTAATATAGGAATTTAAAGTTTGGAAGTTGACCGGGGAGTTGACTTTTTGATATCGGGGTCGAAATCCAGTTCTGAAAATTTTCACAGCTCTATTATGTCATTTATGATTTGGGTGCAAAATTTGAGGTCAATCGGACTTGATTTGATAGGTTTCGACATCGAATGTAGAAGTTGGAAATTTTAAGTTTCATTAAGATTGAATTGGAGCATGATTCATGATTTTAGCATTGTTTGATGTGATTTGAGGTTTCAAATAAGTTCGTATGATATTTTAGGACTTGTTGGTGTATTGGGTTGAGGTCCCAAGGGCCTCGGTTGAGTTTCGAATGGTTAACGGATCAGAAGTAGGACTTAGCTGCTGCAATTTTTCTACTGGAAATGCTGTCAAAATCGGGATGCCTGTCAAAATCGGGCTGCCTGCCAAAATCGATTTGCCTGTCAAAATCGGGCTGCCTGTCAAAATCGGGCTGCATGTAAAAATCGGGCTGCCTGTCAAAATCGAGCTCCCTGATAAAATCAAGCTCCCTGACAAATCGAGCTCCCTGACAAAATTGAGCTCCCTGACAAAATCGAGCTCCCTGACAAATCTGTAAGTTATAAAAACAGGGGACTTCGTCCCATTTGCCTTTTTGACGAATTGGAGCTTGAGGAGAGGCGATTTTGATATATTTTCAAGGAAAAACATTTGGGTAAGTGATTCTAACATAATATACACGAATATATCATTGTTTTCACCATTTAATTAGTGTTTTGAGATTGGAATTTGAAATTTTTTAAAAATCTCATAAAAACGAATTTTTGAGATTTCGGTGTCGATCCGGAGTCGGATTTGAGTGAAACTGGTATGGTTGAACTCGTAATTGAATGAGTTATCGGATTTTGTAAGTTTCGCTGGATTCCGAGATGTGGGGCCCACGTGCAATTTTTGAGCTAATTTTGGATTTCATTGAAAAATGTAATATTTTCTTATTAAATTGATTTTTATAATTTTTGTTGACTGTATTGAATTAATTATGACTAGATACGAGTCGATCGGAGTCGGAAAATTGAGAAAAAAGCATAATACTTGGTTAAATTGAAGCAAGGCGAGGTAAGTGACTTGTCTAACCTTGTGTGGGGGAAATTTCCCCTAGAATTGATATTAATGTGATTATTGAAATGTGTTGAAAATCGTGTATACGAGGTGATGAGTGTGTACACGGGCTAAATATGAAGGATTATATTTTTAAATTGTGTAGATCATTGTTGCGCATTTATTAAATTATTTTATCTTGTTATATTCTTCATCACTGATCTGTGATATATATTTTAAATTTATTTGACTTTTTCCTGCTAATTGTTTTACCTTTTTAATTGAAACTTGGTTTCTTTTATACTGTGCATTATTTGAAGGTTGATTTTCTTTAAATTAAATATTATTAATATGAAGTATTTGACATTTTTAAATTTGATGTTGAAGCAACGTATTAAACAATTTGAAATATTATTTTTCTAAATTATTTATTCTTGAATATTTTTGTAAGACTTTTTGGCACTCATTGTGGTGGAGCCGTGAACTCTTTATTGTGGAAATAATATTATTGTTGGATTATTCTGGCATGAGCCGTGAGCTCTTTATTATTGAAAAATATTGTTGTTGACTTATTATGGAAAATTGAAATATTGGGCACTTGAGGTGTAAATTGTGATATATTGTGATATTAATACGCATACGGTGGTATAGGTTCTGGGTATTGAAACGCATGCGGTGAGATAAGGGTGGCTTGATACGCGTGGCTAGTAAGGGTGACTACTAGAAGTCATGCGGTGCGATAAGGGTGGCTAAAACAAGTGAGGCTATTTCGGAAAAAATATTTTCTTTAAATAAATTGTGAAGGCTCCCCGCTGTGACATAAGGAAAATGAGATATTGTGAAATTATTTATAATTTGGGACTACGAGGCGGTACCTCGGTAGTGCCCTTGTTGATATTGATTTATGGCCATAGTTGCCTTCGATTAATTGTTGTGATTTTCATAAAGTTGAAGGAAATTCTGTTTTGATTCCACGAGATAGTATTTGTAATTATTTGGTGTCATTAAATGTGACATGCTATTTGATTCATTTCCAATGTCATTTTATTTTACTATATTGTTAAACATTTTATCATGCCATTATTATATTCCAGTAGGGCCTCACCTGACCTCGTCACTACTCTACCGAGGTTAGGCTTGGCACTTACTGGGTACCGCTGTGGTGTACTCATACTACGCTTCTGCACATNTGACCTCGTCACTACTCTACCGAGGTTGGGCTTGGCACTTACTCGGTACCGCTATGGTGTACTCATACTACGCTTCTGCACATCTTTTTGTGCAGATCCAGGTACCTCTTACCAACCTAGATGTCAACGAGTTACCTGCGCACAGAGGCTTCGAGGTATATCTGCTAGCGTCCGCAGACTCCGGAGTCCCCTTCTATCATTTTATGTTGCTTCCTTATATGTTATTTAGACATTGATATACAGAGACATTGAGAATAAATTCTTAGAAGCTTGTGATTTATTTCTACTGGGTTTTGGGGGTTGAAATTGTTTGAATTGTAGTTTATTTATTTCAGATATTTATTATTATTCCACATTGTTAGGCTTACCTAGTTTTAGAGACTAGGTGCCATCACGACATCCTACAGAGGGAATTTGGGGTCATGACAAGTTGGTATCAGAGCACTAGGTTCATAGGTGTTATGAGTCACAAGCAGGTTTAGTAGAGTCTTGCGGATCGGTACGGAGACGTCTGTACTTATCTTCGAGAGGCTATGGAACTGTTAGGAAATATTCACTTCTTTGA
>AWOL01S0057286.1:69589-93054 GCA_000715115.1 Nicotiana otophora
GAGATATATCTGCCAGCGTCCGCAGACTCTGGAGTCCCCTTCTATCATTTTATGTTGCTTCCTTATATTTTATTTAGACCTTGATATATAGAGACATTGAGAATAAATTCTTAGAAGCTTGTGATTTATTTCTTCCGGGTTTTGGGAGTTGAAATTGTTTGAATTGTAGTTTATTTATTTCAGATATTTATTATTATTCCGCATTGTTAGGCTTACCTAGTTTTAGAGATTAGGTGCCATCACGACATCCTATAGAGGGAATTTGGGGTCGTGACATCATTGAAGCAAGTGCTAGTCAAAATATTGGGGTTGGTGAGGAGACTTTAAATGGTGCAACTGCAGCTTTACCTACACCTACTGATCCAGTAGCTCCTCTACCAGATCCAGATCCAAATTCATCCTCAACTGCGGAGGAATCTGATAACTCAACTGAAGATAATTCAAGTTATGAAGACAGTGATTTTTTTGGTAATGGTGTAGAGGATTATAGCAGTGATATACATGAAGAGTTCATAGATTTTAGGGCTGACAGAAAGTCTTTCCAGAGAAGAAAAAGAAAGGAGAGAGCTCCTGCTGACCCTGATAATGTTCCATATGGTGTAGCTGGACCAGATCTGGGGTTTGATGAAACTGAAACAGGTAAAAACATTATAGAAGGTAGGATAGGGGGTGATGAACCATATTACCCAAGTTCTGATGCATGTAACTTTAAAACAGATGAAGATGAATGTTGGTTGAAAATGGAGAAGAAGTTAGGATAAATTTACCAAGAAGATCTTCTTCTACAAAGAAGGTGGTTTATGATCCAATAACTAAAAATATTGTGCGGCAGCTTGGTATGATTTTTGTAGATGCGGATGAATTTAGAGATGCAGCAGCCAACTATGCAGTTCAAAGGAGGGTTCAGGTGAAAAAGTATGTGAATGAGCCAACAAGAGTCAATATAAGGTGCAAGGATAGTTGTCCATGGCTGTTGTATGCAAGCCTTGATACTTCAAGTAATAATTTTGTGCTTAGGACTTATAATCCAGTTCACAAGTGTAATAGAGCCACCAGAAATTACCTGTGCAATTCTAAATACCTGGCTAAAGTGTTTAAAGATAAAATAACTGAACAACCAAACATAAGAGTATTCAAGTTACAAGAGTTAATTAGGAAGAAGTTTAAAGTGCATGTTGGCAAGACCACAACTAGGAGAGCAAGAGCCAAAATATTGAAAGAAATTATGGGTGACCATATTCTTGAGTTTGGAAGAATTCTTGATTACATGGATGAATTGTTAAGGACCAACCCTGAAAGTACATGTGTGGTGAAACTTTGTGAAGCTGATGAATCGGGTAAGACAGTATTTCAAAGTTTCTACATCTGTTTTGGTGCATTGAAGAATACATTCATGGGGTGTAGGAAATACATAAGTTTAGATGGTTGTTTCTTGAAGGGAGTTAGTAAAGGGCAGTTATTAGTTGTTGTGGCTAAGGATGGCAACAACCAAATGCTTCCACTTGCTTGGGCAGTAGTGAAATTTGAGAATAAAAATACCTGGACATGGTTTGTGTATTTGCTTAAGGATGATTTGGGATTAGGAGATGGCAGGGGTTTCACTTATATTACAGACATGCAAAAGGTATATCATTCTAGCTTTTTTGATATTCTTTTTTCTGTTTTCATGTATGATTACTAACCAATTTCATTTTCTGTAGGGACTTCTAGCAGCAATTCAAGATATTATACCAGCTTGTGAGTACATGATATGTGCCAGGCACATCCTTGTAAATTGGTCAATGAATTGGAGAAGGATTCAGAGGAGGATGTTGTTCTAGAAGTGTACTAGAAGTACATATGAGGCTGAATTCAAGAAAAAACATAAAAACACTCAGTATGCTTGGTAAGAACATAGTTGATGATCTTTTGTACTATAACAAAGAGACTTGGTGTAAGGTGTATTTTAATGTGGAAGTCAAGTGTGATGCAATAGATGATAATATGGCCGAAAGTTTTAATGCTTGGATCCTAACTGCAAGGCACAAGACCATTATTACCATGCTTGAAGAAATAAGAGTCAAGATAATTACTAGGATAGCTAAGTTAAGGAAATTTGCAAATACTTAGTCCTGCAACATTTCTCCAAGGGCATTAAAGGTCTTAGAGGAAAATATTGAAAAGTAATGAGGTGTACAATTATTTTTAATGGAGATACAAGATATCAGGTTAGGGAGGGAATAAACCAACACAGTGTTTGCCTAAAAAATAGTACTTGTAGTTGTAGGGCCCGGGTGTTGAAGGGGATACCATGTCCACATGTCATAGCTGTGATGTACTATAAAGGGTATAAACCAACTGACTATGTTGATAACTACTACATGAAGGAGACATATTTGATGACATATTCTCACTTCCTTCAACCACTCAATAGTATGGAAATGTGGTATACATCTACTAGCCCTCTTATTGCACCACAAGTGGTGAAAAGTATGCTTGGTAGGCCCAAAAAGGTTAGGAGAAAAGAGGCAACTGAAACAAAAAAAATCTAAAAAGTTGTCTAAAACTAAAATTGTCATGAGGTGTAGCATCTTCAAGGGTAGTGGTCACAACAAGAGGGGATGTCTTAAAAGTGCAAGAGATCCATCAGGTTCAGGAACTGTTGCTATACCATCAAATGTAACTTCTAGTGCTGCAAAAGCATCAAGTTCAGGAAGAAATAGAGGTAGACCAAAGGTAGTATAGTATATCTAACTGTATGCACTTTTTAAAAAACAATTCAAACACTATATCTAATTGTTTATTATCTGTTAGAAACTAATAAATGTAGAAGTTGAACCTCCTGCAAAAAGAGGGAGATGAAGACCTAGAAAATCAACATCTACTGCACCTAATGCCTCTACTGTTGCTGAATTTTCAAGTACTGTAATTTCTGCTGCTGAATTTTCATTAACTGCACCTATTGCAGCAGCTAGTACAGGAAGGAAAAGAAGCAGATCAAACAATACAACTCCCATACTACCTAATGCAACATCTGCTGGTAGTAGAGGTAGGGAAAGAGGAGGATCTAGGAATGCAATTACAGCTAGTAGAGGTAGGGGAAGGGGAGGATCTTAGAATGCAACTCCATCAACACCTAATGCAACATCTACTACTCATCATTCACTTGCCAGTTGGTTTGAATGTTCTGCACCTAGTATATCTAAAGCACCTAATGCATGTGCTGCACCTAATGCCTTTACTGCTACACTAAATAGAGGAAGGAAAATGGTGTGGAAATACAAAATAATTTAAAAGGCTAAGAGTGATGGGAATAGGTCTGTTTCAAGCTGAAATGGCTTCAAAACTTTGAATGTAAGTGTATATGTATATTTGTGATATTCAATATGTTTTGTATATTTATGATAACTTATTGAGTTATTCTTTCTCTATAGCCTGGCATTCTAAGTAGCAGAATAGTATCCATGCAAAGTACCAGAATAGTATCCATGCCAAGTACAACAATGATAACAAGATCAACTAATATAATTGGTGATATTTATTTCAAACCAAGTAGTAAACTGAAATGGAAGGGGAAACCAACAATCACAACAAGAAGGCTTTAAGAGATTAGAGGGCAATATAGAATTCAAACAAGGACTAGTGGTTCAAACAACCTAAGCCAGAATAGCAGTTCTTCACATCTCCAGTAGATTTGATTGTTTTTGTTGACTAAAATCTGCAAGCAAATAAGTTTTTGATGTTTTTGGTTGACTACAAGCAAACATTATTTCTCCTAAGCCAGAGTTTTTTTTTTTGTTGACTGCAATCTACAATTTTTATCCTTTTAGAATGATAATATATTAGTTTTCAAATATTGCCTTAGTACATTTGATGTTTTGTTGACTGAATTTGGTGGTATTTATGGAATGTTGCAGTTTTATTTCTAAGAAATTCAGTGGTGTCTTGCATTGCCATTTACATAAAAGCTCAATGTGACTTATACATAGTAGTTGAAAAAATCTGGGAATCAATCATATCAAGTGAGCAATTCATACATAATTAACTTCCACATAGCATATACCAAAATGAAGTTACATACCACAATGACAACAAAACAGACATTTTACGGCCTTAACTGATCACTTCTAAATAATTGCTATAACACAAACAACTGCTATTGCAGCTCCATTTGATCACTATCTAAGTTGCCAACTTGGATTAGGCTGTTGATACACATAACATCAAAGACAAATCGTAATACACAAAATAAACTTCCTATTCAACCAACACCAAATCCTTTTCATTTTCATACTTTCAAGCTCAACCAACTGCATCTTGAGGCTGTCATAACGCACCAAATCTTCTTCCATCTCTTTAATTTTGTTGAAAAATCTTGGAAGAATAAACTTCGATCTTTTGTCAACTTCATTGTCCCTCCATTGAAAACATTTGCAACTCATGGCCTGAAAATTTCATAAATTGAAATCAATTTAATGATAAAACACAAGTTAATCAACCACAATAGATGGGCTAGAAATGAACACATACACCTTAGTAGGGGCAAGACCAAAATCTTCGGCCCGGATTACGCTTCGACCAAGAAGTCTGCATTTGCAACAATATTTCATGTTTGCATCGCACTTCAACATTGAGCATTGGGTCTTCATCGTCCATACGAAGACTATTCAAGTTGGTATTTGCCATTTCATAGCCCTAATTTCTAATATATAAAAATTGGGAAAGAAATTTCAAACTCTAAAATAAAGGTTATGAACTCGAATTGACTAAAGATTATTAATTTATAGTCTATAGATTATAACTCACCTCTTCAATTCAGCACCACCAATAGAAGCTCTTCAACAACGACAGATAGATTAAGTTTAGGAGGAGTGATAAAAGAATGGGTTCAAATAAAATAGCTGAGTTTAAACGTTTGGGACCTTTTCTTATGGCTTATTTGGCATAACACCTGGCGATTATATAGCAAACCGACCTTTTAAATTTAGTCCTTACGCGCTTGAAAGAGATGTAGTCATGCACGAGTTTAATTGAGCATATAATGTTAAATAAATTCCGAAAAAAATAAATTCAAGAGGATAATAGAATCTACTAAAAGAAAAGGTGTATATAGTTGTTAATATAGTCATAGGTTGGGAAAGATTTCATGCATTATCCCATTAATTTAATACTCTTTCCTATTTCTTCTAAAGTCGGGCGAGGAACGAGAGAATGTAAAGCACAAAAAATCAAGACGACAAACGCTATTCCCCATGCAGCTCGATCGAGCTATACATATTTGTAGAGAGAGAGAGAACATATGGTATTTATACGCATTTAGAGAGAGAAAGGCATTAAGAAAATTTCCAAGTATTACGAAACACAAGGTGACGCTACGATTCTTACGTTTTTTTGCTGAAATTTGGACAATCCACTTGTCATTCCTTTGTTGATTCCTATCTCTATCTCTCGTTTCTTGTTGTTGTTTTCCTCCCCCAGCTTCCATTTTCCTTTGGTCTTTACCCTTCCCCTCATTCACCCCCCACCTCTTCTCACGCCAATAGAACCAAAAAATATAACAAGAATTTTTTTGCTTTCCCTTTGCTCTAAAGATTCATTCATACATACATACAAAAATTACAAACATATATATACACGACGACGACATTGTTGCATAATATATAAGTTATATACAAAACAGAATACGCGCGCAGTTTTGTATGTTAGAGATATTATAGTTTGTTGTAATAATGGTGAAGATAATGGATCTGAGGAGAAATGGGTATTTGATACTTTTGTTGGTTTTGTTGGGTGGTGATTATGAGGTAGGTGTGAAGGGGGAGAATAATGTGGTTTTCAATGTGAAGCATAAATTTGGCGGGCGTGGAAGGTCTGTTTTGAAGGATCTAAAAGACCACGATGTCCGTCGTCACGGCAGAATGCTCGCCGCCGCCGACTTCCAATTGGGTGGCGACGGCAGTCCCACCGGTGCAGCGTGAGTTCCTCCTCGTTCCTACATATTTTCTTTCCCTGGCTTATTTTGTACAGACGGTAGAAGGAAACATTGACGTAACTTGTAACGTTGTTGTCACGGGTTCGAACCGTGAAAACAGCCTCTGCACGCATACGATAGACCCTCGTGGTCCAGTCCTTCTTTGGAACCCGCGGATAGCGGGAGCTTAGTGTATCGAGTTATCCTATTTTGTACAAAAGTGTTTGACATGCCCAAATTTAATATGTTAATTTGAATTATGTACTCTCTCCATTCTCGTTTAGTTACTCACTCCATCATGAGATAGTTTGACTTGACACGGAGTTTAAGGAAGAAAGAGAAGGCTTTTGAAATTTATCGTCCTAAAAATATAACGGATAAAAGTTTTGTGGGACCATGATATTTGTGTGGCTATAACAACTTCTCACTAAGATAAAAAGTTTAAATCTAAATTGTTTCCAAATATAGAAATGTGTCATTTTTTCCGAACAGACTAATAAAGAAAGTATCTCATCTAAATTGAAACGGAGGGAGTAATATGTTTACTACAATCAGTTATCTTCAATTATTTGTCATTTTAAAAAATCAAGAATAAATAAATTTTCTGTCTAACTTTACCCTTAGCAATAGGTGTGATAGAATTAAGAGGCATGTAAACAAGTTTCCTTATTTATTAGAAATAGATTAATACGATCAAAGATTAAAGAGGGTAGCTTAGTAAAACTACTCTTATTAATAGTTTCTTAAAGGGCGTGTAAAAAAATTATCTTGATAACTAAATAAGAACAGGGGTAGTATTATCAATGATCTAGACTTCCCCTTTAGTGAAACATACACAAGGTGAGCCAAGATTAGTCGGGCCAGTAGATTTTTGTGAGTAAACAAAAAAATATTAAAGTACTAATTGTGAAAAAGTTAGTTTGATTGATAATTTGAATAGTATTATGAATATGAATTATTGTGGTTACTTATTTTCCTCATATTATAAGGGATGCAGGCTATATTTCACTAAGCTTTCAATTGGGACACCTTCAAAGGACTATCATGTCCAGGTCGATACTGGAAGTGACCTTTTTTGGGTAAACTGTGCACGTTGTCTCAGATGTCCTACGAAAAGCAAACTCGGGGTATGATCCTAGAACGAAACGAGTATCGTAAATTTCTTGACGTATGTTGAATAATTATTCAGTTATTTGTCACACTAACAGATAGATTTAGTGCAATACGACTTACAAGCTTCAACAACTGGGAAATCTATTACCTGCGAGCAAGATGTTTGCAGTGCTATGTTCAATGCAGACAGCTCTGAATGCAAGGTGGGAAAGCCCTGTGAATATTTGGTTACTTATGGAGATGGCAGCTCAACTGGAGGATACTTTGTAAAAGATAACATCTATTTGGATCAAGTGTCGGGAGACTATAAAACATCATCCTTACAGGGAACTGTAGCATTTGGGTATGTTTAATCCTTGTAACTTAAAAATTTACCTATGCTCTTCTTTTTCCAAGTAATCTGATGCATGGACTTGACTTACTAATCTAGTTTCAACTTTTGATTTGTTATTGTGTACACGAATTTGATGTTTATAAGCTTTTCTAAGTATCGACTCAGTTTGTCAAACCAATCCTCCAACCGAGTTGTATACTCCATTTCTCAATGTCTTTGAACTTGTCCATAGCATGATGGTTTAGTCAGTCGTGCTAAAAACGAATTCTGCTGTATTTTGTGATATAGTAAAGCAGGTACATTGTAATTGTAGCATACATTATGAGGTCAAGTAATACTATGCCACGTGGACTAATCAACTGAAGTAGATATTTGTTTGTTAACTAAGTTATGATTGTTAAGCTTCAAACCTCTGTTGAGTCGGAGATCTGGGAACGTAGGTGTTAAATATGTTACATCTAAGCTGTACTATCCTAAATGAAGTTATATGAATTGGAGAAGGAAATACGTGAAAAGGATTTTGAGAACTAATAAAGAAATGGACCTTGGGTCTAATTCAACCCCCAAAAACTAGCTCATGCGGTGAGTATTACCTAAAACCATATAAGGAGACATAGAAACAACATACCCACCGGTGTGGGACACTAACACCCCCGCACGCCTAGGATTAGACATTTGGAGCGTGGACACTATAAATAGGGGCCCAACATCGGGTAAACAGTGATGGGTCTGGCTCTGATACTATGATAAAGAAATGGGCCTTGGGCCTAACTCAACCCCAAAAGCTAGCACATGATTTGAGAATTGCCCAAGACCATAAAGGAGACATAGAAAACACACCCCCATCGATGTCGATGTGGGACACTAACACGAACGTGGATAGTCACCGGAAAGATAATGTGATTTGTGTATCATATTATGTATGATGATCCTTCTCCTCTTCTTAATGTATATTATGGTAATGCAGTGAATGCACCGATGAATGAGTTCGCAGTCTCTAAGTCTATCATACTTGTTCAAGATCGCTAACAGTTCAATACAATGAAGATCTATAGTGCCTTTTTTCATTTCCCTATATCAAGCATAATAAAGTTGTGTTTCCGAATCACAATATTGTGATTCAAAATTTAGATGTAAAATAATGCTACTCTACTCTTTGATATTATAGTCTGCATAGGCAAATAGTTCATCTTGTGATGACGTGTTTGTATTACCTGTTTTTGATCCAAGACAGGTGCTCGTCTCAACAATCTGGAGACCTAGGTACATCTACTAATGCAGTTGATGGGATAATTGGTTTTGGAGAAGCAAATTCGTCTGTCATCTCACAGTTAGCTGCAGCTGGAACGGTGAAAAAAATGTTCTCACATTGCCTGGACGGAGTTAAAGGAGGTGGTATATTTGCTATTGGACAAGTAGTTGAGCCAAAAGTAAATTCAGCACCATTAGTCCCAAACCGGTATGCACTTTTAGTTCCCACCCCCTCCCCAAAAATGAAGGGAAAAGAATTGAACAAATAAGACATGCAGACAGAAAAATAATTTGTACCAAACATTACTGTGAAACTGAATTTTTTTTCCTCACCATATAAATGGAGAGGATCTCAACTATTGCACTGAAAATAAGCAAGCCATTTTATCGAGTTACCTTGAATTTCTGTGAGAAGCTGTTTCCGCGGCTTGAACCCGTGACCTCCTGGTCACTTGATGGCAGCTTTTACAGCTGCGCCGAGTCTCTCCTTCAATTTCATTTATATTTATTTTGTTTTTAAAAGGGAGAATTGTTTTTATGCAGTAGCACATCTGGTTAGAACCAAAACATACTAAGTGGAGACCAGATGATTAATGCTGATTTCCTTTGTTTATTGAGCTAAAATGCTTCTCTTCTTCTTTAGGGCACATTATACTGTTTCTCTGAAGGATATTGAGGTTGGTAGAGAAGTTCTAGACATCCCGACTTCCCTGTTTGAGTCGAAATCCAGTAAAAAAGCAATAATTGACAGCGGGACAACTTTAGTATATCTTCCGAGCAAGGCCTATAGTGCTCTCATGAACAAGGTAACTTCAGCAATCTATAAACTGCTAAGTCTATTATTTCTTGGATGGCGTATATAGCAACTATGCATGGGTACATGGTCCTTTAATTTCTCCATACTGCTCGATTTTTCACTCTATGCTTCTATAGCTGATCCAAACTTGTGGGAACTCACTGGGTTTTTTATTGTTGTTGTTGTTGCTCCTATAGCTGATGTCAAAGCAACCACAATTGAAGACTCATCATCTTGACGGAGACTTTGACTGCTTTATCTACAGTGGAAAGTAAGACTCTAACCTCTCATGTTAGTTTCAAAATTTATTATCATTGTTAACAACCTGATATTTTGAGAAATCTTTCTAATCTCCTGGTGCAGTGTTGACGATGGTTTCCCAGCTGTAACATTTCAGTTTGTGGGAAATCTTTCTTTGACAGCTTATCCCCATGATTATCTTTTCCAAGTTCGCGTAAGTAATCTAACTATGCTCAACTTCTCCAACTCTCTCTTTACTTGATTACATGATGTTTTACCTATCCAAGAAACTAATAATCACATGATCGTCTTTGGTATAGGCCGTAGATTTCTTTCCTATTATCTCTTTTCAGCATTGCGATTATTGGTTATCTATGTGTTAATACGGTAGATTAAAAAAAGGGCAGCCCAGTGCACTAAGCTCCCGCTATGTGCGGGATCCGGGGAAGGTCGGATCACAAGAATCTATTGTACGCAGTCTTATCCTGCATTTCTACAAGAGGCTGTTTCCACGGCTTGAACCCCTGACCTCCTGGTCACATGGTAGCAACTTTACCAGTTATGCCAATGCTCCCCTTTAGTTAACACGGAAGATACAAGTCTATTATTTAAATGGTATATCAGTTGTGATACATAAATACAATCGGTGTTGGCAGTATATGTTTAATCCTATGATACATGTCTAATGCTGTTAGGCTGCAGGGGAAGCCATCAACATGTCTTTTGTAGCTCAAATGGCATATGAATAAAAAACCTCTTTTGTTGTGGAGATCGTCATCTCAGTTATCCTCTGGTTACATTTTGCAGGACAATGAATGGTGTATTGGTTGGCAGGAGGGAACACAGGGAAAGGATGGAAATGAAATCTATCTGTTAGGAGGTATCACTTTACGCCTTCTCCTACTTCGCGCACCTGAATCACTTCTAAAGTAATCTTTAGAAGTGTTCAACTACGTATGAATTCCATGAATCTTCACTTTGCCTCAGACACCTAGCTTGGATAAATATTTTTTCTTTCATTTTATTTTGCTTAAGACAAAAAATATGTGGCAAATGTGCAACTTGTCATAATTGAGCTCAAGTTGACAATATTGATAGACATCTTGATGGAATATTCAAGTTTAACTTTTCTAACATTTTGATGCAGATCTTCTGTTATCAAACAAGCTTGTTCTGTATGATCTTGAGAAACAGACCATTGGTTGGACTCAATATGACTGTGAGTATTGCTTCCCACTTATTTGAATGCATTTTCTTGCTTCACTTTCTTCAATAACCGAGGGTAAGGTCTGCGTACACAGTACCTTCTCCAGACCCCACTTGTGGGATTACACTGGGTTTGTTGTTGTTGGTATTGAATAAAATATTTTTTTTTTTTGGGTTGATTTCAGGCTCGTCGAGCATTAAAGTGAAAGACGAAACTTCTGGAAATGTGTATACTGTGGGTGCTCACAAGATTTCATCAGCGTCTAATTTGGATTCAAGAATGGCTTTTACATTCTTCTTGTCAATCATCTCTTTTCTCTGCTTTTTGTTGAACTGAGAGAACATCAGAAAAACTGTACATTGGAGTAAACCATTACATACAACAATTGAAAGGTTCCACAGCATGATTCTTTAATCCACTTCTTTTATATTAACTTGTAAAAGAAACGGTTTTGATGAAAACTGATATCAGCAGATTTTCTTCTCTGCTTTTAAACATATAGGAACCATTCGCAATGCTAATGTCAAATATTTCCTCTCTTTTTTTCCTTCTAATTTTATGTCACTTTTCTTTTTAAATGTGATACAAGATATAGTCAATTGACATATGTAAAACGTGCTTCATGATTTTTCCCGTTGGTTCATATTCATCATTTTGTTTCAATGTGAAATCAAGTGTACAACTGAAACCTCTCGGGAATTTTTTTTTTTTTTTGGGAAAATTGCCAGGGCAACTGCTATTCTTCGGGTGCGCATTAGGTAACCTGCTCATCGTGCAAAGCTCGCAAATCACACTAGAGCTGTAAATCGCACTAGCTAAACCCGATGTGACGAGCTCTCGAATAAAGTTCTAAATACCATTTGGTAGTTAAAAGAATCCAAAATCTAAGATCTAACCCCATAACAAAAAACAAAAAAAAAAAAAAAAAGAAGAAGAAGAGACTACAAAGCCAAGAATGAAGAAGACTACAACTTGGATTATACAAAATTTCCAATTCTACTTAAGCTGGATAAAAGGATGATCACCAACACACTAATATAGCCGGGGCCACCTCTCCGGTCCAGAAAAAAATCAAATATTTCTTTTTTTTTCTTTTCTTTTTGCAGTAAAGAAATGAAGCCATATAAAGGGATGGAAAAAAGGCAAAAGAAACTGAAAAATCATTTAAACAAATAAATTCAGAGTTGCAAGGAGATTCCACCCTCTATTGCTTCCTCCAGCAGCTCTCTTTTCTTCATTGTCGGAACAAACCTTGGCAATGCACCTCGCGATCTGAGGCTTCTTCTGAAATTTCTACGCCTTCTCGAACAGTCCCAGAATGATCCAGCACAGTTGGACCAGAGGAATCATTCCTATTGTCTGTAACTTCACTCAGTTCATCAAAAACAGTCTTGTCCGTCGTCTTTAGTGCTGCAAGCAGTAGACAAGTCAATCGAGTTCGAATCAAGGAAGAGGCAGACAACAGCACAGTCATCAACTTTAGAGGTTGGGTATTTAGTTCTCCAGGCTCGTACAGCTACTTCAACGAGTGATCGAGCAGCAAATGAACGTGGTGAAGCTGAAGCCACAATGTTTACCACTTGGTCATTTGAAAGCACATCCCAAATCTGTCATAGTCATCAAAATTAGTTTTTGACTAGGAGATAATATAAGTCACATTAAGTATTTAGCAACAAATAACAAGAAACTCGTACCCCATCCGTTGCCAGAACAATGAACTGATCTTTCTCTGTTAAACACCTATATGAAATTTCAGGCACAGAAATGAGGCCAAAATCCTTGAGGCAAAAATCTCCAAATGCACGTGCCATAGCTAGTCCAGGTGAGTCACTGTTCGGCAACCACACTCTTGCAACCTCTGGTTCATTGCGAAGAGCAAATACACGCCCTTTACATTTCCGAATCCTCTCTGCCTCCGCTGTAAAGTTGGACAGAAGTATTTAATACAAAAAATATACGATGAGCGATCAATTGCATTAGTCCAAGTCAACAATGCAAAAATAGGACTCTGCTTTCAAGAATACTATAATGTAGGTGCTTCAATCCTAACGAACATAAGCATTTATTTCCTGAAGAAAGCATATATTGCTTTATCTCTAAATTCATCCACTTGTAAAATGACTGTTGCTAAGTACCTGACTAGTCAAAATTAATCTCATTAAGCTTCGAATCATAAAAGTAGATACTCCTAATCCTTCTTTTCCTTTTCTTTCTTATACTTTCCAAATCAGGGTAACTGTATTGCGTGCAATCTGGTTTAGATGATTATGTTTTCATAAACAATGTACAACTAATTGAAGTCCATAGGTGGTCATTTGTAAAGCGAAAGTAATTTACACATTTCTTCTCAAGATGTCAATATAAATCTGCAAAATTGACTCTTCATGTTAAAACGATGGTGATTTAGTAAATGAGATCAGATAAAGAAACAGAGCAAAGCCAACAAAATTTAACCATTGTCTGTCACTAACAGAAATTCTGATTTGTCAAAACAGCTCATCATATTCGTGTGGTAATTTGATCAGCACTTGCAAAAACATACAAGAGGGTCGCCATAAAGCAGATGATTTGACTAGCATAACCTACTTAACCAGTGCTGTTAGGATGAGCCTGTACCATTATAGATGAGATTACAGTCTTTCTAAAATATTTCAATCAACAAACTAGAAGGACTTTCAGTTTCCAACTAGTACACTTGTTTCGACGCTTTAGTTCTTTCCAACTCTGACAACAATTTTTTCTAATCCCAAACATCCTATTCAGCCACTAGATGAACCCATAGAAGCATGACATTTTTCACCAGATGCACAGGTTCTTTCATGTAATATTATCTAGGATAAACATCTACATTCATCATATTGACCATCAACAGAATGCATATCTTATGTTGCGCGGACTCTCCAAAATGCTGCCGCACCTGTATCGGATCCTCCAAAAATGACTACTTTTGGAGAATCCGAAACGCACCTGGTAACATTTTTGGAGAGTCCAAGCAACATAGTGCATATCTGCACTAACTGGCCATTAAATTTGTAAACAACAGCTGTAACCCTCAAATTACTAGGTTCATAATTTGGACTATCCCAAAGGTTGAAAGGTTGGTGTGGACAAAAAACCAATAGTGTGACAGATTTTCCAATTGATGGAAGCCGATGAAACTGAAGTGCGTATAGAATAAGGCAATAAAAAGGATGAAGGGGAAAAAAGGAAGAAGCTTGCGAGTCAAACATAGACATAACTGTTTGGGGGCTCTGATCTTTTTGCCCAACTAAATGGAATCGATCAACATCAATGGCCATAGGCTACTTAATTGTATTACTGCAACCTCATAGATTAGTCGTAAGAGTTGACATAAGAATTAAGACTAGACAGCCATAAGTTATAATAAAAGCTGAGGATAAGTCGTAATTTCATGAATTGCTTGACGCAAATATGAAATTCAGAAAGCAACATTCAGGCAGCAAGATATTCAACCTTATTTTTTAATCAGAAAAAAAGAAAAAAGAAAAAAACATGCAGGCAGCAAGATATAGGATTATATGCACCTAGTAGGTTAGGTTTAAGATCCACTGTCAATTGTACAGCCATCAAAGAATCATCTTTATCTCTCGTAGCAAGTACAGCTCTAGAATCCCCAATATTTCCAATTACAAGATCCTGACCCTACAGGAAAAGAAATATAGGTTTATATTCAGAATAGCATAGCACAAAACTGTAGCAAGGTTCAACTTTCTGAATTTGTTGACAGACCTGCTTAACAAGGGTAACTGCTGTTGTTCCGCTACAGAAGCAGTTGATACGGTTATATCCTCTCAGTTCTCTATCCATAAACTTATAAGCCTTCAGAAATGAGTCCTTCAATGTGTGAAGGACCTCCGGTTGCTTTTCAGTCTTGTCAACATCAATTGAAACCCTCGACTCCTCATCAGCAGATACAAGGGAAGCATCCGCAGAGTATAGGGTATTTGCACTAGTCTCTCTTACAACATCATCATTTTTTATATTAACTTCCCAGTGTGCACTTAGCTTTAAGGGAAGAGAATCTCTGACTCTCTTTGCAACAAAATGACCATGAGGACCATGGCCATCGAAAACACCACAGAAAACTGTATCCGCTCTGGAACCAAAATTCTGAAATATTTATTATACGATAAATCAGGAAATGCTTTTCAAAGGTTATAGTGAGACAGGATCGTGACTAGGGGAAACTACAAAGATATCTGAAAAAGGAGGAATACATCCTTAGTCACAAAAAAATGAACAAAATGAAAAAGAGCGTGAGAGGGAAACACATCATATAAGTACATCCTAACAATTACACATAAACACGCAACAAAAACCAAACCAAACTATTTGTTTATATTTCCAACACATTTTCAGGAAGCTGATGATTTATACATGCCGGAGGCTAAGGGGGTATTTAACATTCTGAAATTAAATACACACATAAACATAATCCTCTAACTACAACACAAGCTGAAGCAAAAACAACCCTCTAGCCACCAATACTCTGATAGAAAGATAACTACAAGATAACTGTTTTAGCCCCTACAACTCGTTTTAACTGCAGCCATGATGGATGCATATGCTGTTGATTCATAAATATTTGCAAACAAAACACCTTATTTTTATAATCGAGAAATCCCTGAGGGCCAGTGGCACACGGTTAAAAACTTGGTGGATAATGGGCATTGCCGCTCTACCCTTCTCCACTTAAATACCAAGCTTTTGTGGAAGGTTCGAGCTCGTAACGTGCACCTAACCCGCACATCAAACGCTACGATATTACCACCAGTGTTTAAAAAGGTGTTTCTGGGGCAAACCCTAGGGTGGGGCGTAGAGATTTGGGGAGGCAAAAGTATCGCGAGGCGTAAGCCCCATTTTCTTGCTTTGGGGCGTAGGCGCAAAAAACTTTCCAAATTAGAGTTGAAATTGCTAAATAAACTTTTAATTTAAAACAAAAAAAATACAAAAATTAGTTTGTTATTAAATTTTAAGAAGTTTAAAAACTCAAAGGTCAAAAGATTTTATATTCTCTTCGTTTCCACGATCAATTTGCAAACTACAAAGCAAAAACGCTTCATCCTTCATCACTTGCTTTGTTTTTACGCTTTTATTTGTATATTACTTATTCATTTTTCTTTCTTTTCAAGTTCTTTTCTCTTTCAAGTTAGTTTATAAATTTCTACAAAACTTTTTTTCAAAGTCTCATTAGTTGCTTTCAGATGAAACAGTTCTAGTTAGTTTTTTTGGTCAATTGCTGATTCTGACTAGCATTTTAAGATGAAACCGTTCAATATATATTTCACTTATTTCATATTTTCTTGAAATTTTTATAATTTATATGTAATTTGACCTTCTTTTAATATTTCTTTATATTATATTAAAGATACATGGGGCTTAACCTCAGTGGTATCAGGTAAAACACCGGAGGATCTTGCAAATTAAGCACTTATTGTCACTACTTAAAAACTATTAGTGAGGTGAAGAAAGTGACTAACCTCCCAAACAATCATGGCATCTTGATTAGGTCCTTTCTTCCCCTGCTGAGTGAAGAGTGAAGCCACCTCGCTCGACCCATTCAACAACATAATTCTCTGCAGCTGTTCTTCCTTTGCAGATACTGTAGATCCGAGGATTGGGCTCCTGCTTTCAAATGAAAGGCAGGAGCCCATCCAAATCAAAATATTCAATAAGCACTCCACCACACCAAAATTATCACAATCACTCCCCAGTCCCCCTCTTTGTATCCCTAATATCTTTCTTTACAAATACTTCACTACCCCGTATCCAATTCTCTAGTCTATCCAATCAATTTCACCAGTTTCAATGAACTTTTAACAATGAAAATAATAGTTAATGAAATGAATAATTCACAAACTATAAAAATGGATTAACGATCACAGAAACAATATTAATACCCCACTAACTTTAACTCCACTTTTCTACCAAAGAGGAATAAAGCGTAAAAATATTTTAAGAAAAAAAAAAGCCCAATTAATACCCAAGTAGAGGTGAGCTTCAAAAGGATCAAAAAATGGTTCAATACGTGCAAGGGAAGAACAGGGGTAGGAATACAAAAAGAAGAACAGAACAGATAAAAGAGGGAAAGAGAAAGAATAGATGTTCTCATTACCCGCATTCCCTTTTATAACGATATCTTGTAGAGAGAGAAGAAACTAAAAGCTGGGGGAGAAAGAAATATATAAATCGACCATGCAAAGATATTTTACAACATTATTATTATTATTATTATTATTATTATTATTATTATTATGTGACTATCAAAAAGTTTATTGTGAAATTTATTTAGAGGTGAAATTTTATATACTGACACAGTAAAACATTTATATGATCAGATTATTTATTAAAACTAAGAGTCTAGTAAACATTGTAGTGAATCTGGTTAAAATTTTACTGATAGTGTAATCATTGTATTATCGGTGTATATAACTTACATCCGTTTACTTATTATTGTCTTGCCATTAATTTGATTATTTAAATATCTTTTTACAGTATCCATAAACTGAACTTAAGCTGTCGTATATATATATGTGGAAATACATATTTTATTATAAAAAACAAAATTGGGTTGCTTTTGTACCACTCTTGTTTCGTTTAATATCTTCCTATAGGTAATATGACTTGTTGAAAACCCCAATATACCAAATGCTCTTTTATTATATTGTATGTGTATTGAGGTGATGAGCCAAATCTTTTTTTTTTTCTTTCAGAAGTTAGTCAATTAAACACCCCCATACAAACTAAACTGAAGAGAGTATTAAGAAAAATAAATCCAAATCAGTACTTGGGCAGATTAAATGGTAAGTTACATAGTAAAATTGCAAGTTCTGAGTACCCAGAGTATTTTTTGCTATTTGATGAACATATTTATACTTTTTGGTAGAGAAATTTTTTCATATGTAGGTACTTATTACCAACCTATTAAAACATACTCGTGGAGCCACATGGCCCAATTACGTGCTGCCAACACATTAAAAAAGGAAATCACAGAAATTTTCATCAATTGCAAGCATAATTTTAGAGCAAGAGATACAATTATATATATTTTTGGACGAATATGTGAACCGAGCATAAAAGTAAATCATTTACCAAATGATAATTTTTTTTTTAGCCTCTTGCCGTTTTTGGTTAGTTCTTTTCACTAAACCTTTGTTTATTATAAACCTAACTCTACATCATCAACAACACATTAGAAGTTACTCTCTGCGAAACTCAATTAGTCCATTCCGAGTCTGTTACAATTACATTCTATGAAAAAGATTCTCAAAACTTTCTCTTATAAGTAAGTAAAAGTTGTTTTTCAATCTTTTCAAGGATAACGTCCTACATAAATAATATAGAGTATACTTTATTGTGACTTTATACTATCACATTATTGAAATTGATTTACCCTCAAAATCGGATAACAATTAAATTTGTAAGTGATTTTAAGGATACGCTGATTAATTTGATACAAAGCGATAAATTAAATTGCTATTGAATAAATAAAGACAAAATAAATTCAAAGCACACGAGTTGGATAGTTTCAGCCTTAATGAAATAGTCTCTCTCGAACCGAGCTCACTAAGACCGGTATAGATGAAAAAGAACAAGAGCTAGAGACAAAGAAAATAATAATATAATTGCTTTTTAGTGCATGTTACAATGTGCCAAATGAATGATTAGACCCTCTTTATATAGTAGGGGAGTCATAATTTAGGTACAACTCTATAAAAAGTAAAACAATTTACTAATTCGTTGATTGTTAGTTCCTTATCCATACGTGCCGAGATTTTCGCTGTAATATTCGGCCGGTCACGGATATTTCGGCCTTCTGTTGGCTATGCTGGATTGTCTGACAACGTTCTTCGAAGTCGTCCGAGGCTAGGACCGATTTCCAATATCATGGCCTCGATATTCTCGAAGGCACGCATCATGCCCCCGAGATCTAGCCCGGTGGGACTTTGGCTCGATTTCAGTCCCTTATTGCCATATCTCGAGCTTGGCTTATCTTGTCGGAGGCTAGGATGCACCATGAGCTAGATTTCACCCGTAAACAGATAGTCCCCTCGTTTTTTGGAGAGTAAACGACGAGAAACGACATGAGCTTCTGATTCTTACTTCGATACACCGTGACGGAAACGACAAAACAACCAAAATGTCTCATCAATCAAGTCTTAATAGCATTAAATGCATGTCAGCCGCCGGTCGGCTATCCCTGGATGCAAAACGCCGCTGTACTACTATAAATACCCCCTCCTTTGTTCATTTTAACTTTATATCCAAACCTTCTACCCTCGTACCTTTAAATTTTCAATACTATTTAGCATTTTACCCCGGTTATTCGAGTCCCTTTGCAAGAATTTTTACCTATCTTCATCTAAAGATAACAAGTCTAATCCTTCAATCTTCTTTTCTTTTTCCACCTTTCTTAGACTTTCCTCCATTTTTTAAAGAAATGGAAAAGACTTCCAAGACCGTTCCCCAGAAAGAAACTCCTTCAACTTCGCGACCGGCTACTGAGGCCGAGGAGACCATTTCGCGCGCTGCCGTCGATGAACCAGTACCTGAACCCCCTTTGAAAATGTTCATCCCTGGGGAATGCTCGGTCAACGTCAATTTCAAGGTCGAAAAGCCTTCCTCCGTACAAGGCCAGTGTGAGGAGATCTCGAGATATATCTGCTCGATCACCGAAGAGATCCTTCCCACAGTCTGAAAAAAACTGCAACTGGGCCGATAAGGACATAGTGGTCCCCGACCCCGATGAAGCCATTACCACTCATGTTGAGGTATACCTAAGTGTTTACACTTATCCCTTTACATCGGGCCCGGTGGATCCGGTCATTTTGGATTTCTGCAGAAGGTACAACGTGTGCCTAGGCCAGATTCACCCATCGCTCTGGAGGATCGTGATCCTCCTCTTGTTCTTTGTGAACTAAATCGATGGGTGCTCGTTCACCATCGACCATCTTCTTCGCTTATACAGTTTCCGAATCTTTCGGGGGGGCTGATAAAGCTTGTGCGGCGGGCCAGTAAAGCCCCATTCTCAAGTATTGATGAGGACCGAGATCGGGGCTGGCAAGGCCGTTTTGTCCGAGTGATGACTTCCGACATAATCCCAGTCGAGTGCATGACATTCCCCGAGAAGTGGAATACCTCACATAAGTATGATTTACTTTCGAATGTCGATTTGACACTTACTTCTCTTTTTTTTGTCGGTGCTTTGTAGTGGTGTAGCTGTCGCTCGGTTCCCAAATGATGTCCCTCGACTCAAGGAATGGGTCGAGGGTATCTTATCACAGATGCCCTATTCTGAGCGCTCGTGGCGCAAGCTCTCGAAGGGCCGTTGGGAGGCCCATTCCCATGGTGAGACTTCTTTCCCGAGTAGGTAGTATTAAGATCCCTCTTTTAACATTAAGCCCTTACTCCCTTTACTTCGTTTTTGCAAGTTTATCTAAGGATGTCGAGCTGAGGCCTCCAACCGGTGGCGAGGACTTACCTACCGAGTCCCCTACTCCGAGACAGGCAAAAGATAAGAAAAGAAAGAGGGCTCCGAGTTCCCCGAGCTCGGAGAAAAAAAAAACAAGGAGAAGGCCGGTGCGCAAGTCAAAAGAAAGCACCCGCGTTTGAGCACCCGCTTCAGATTCACTCTATCGGCTGAGGGACGAATCCGAAGAAGAAGAACCTTTTTTTCTAGTGGCCCATTAGCCGTCGTAGCTCGAAAAGCAAGGGGCCTCTAAACCAGAGATCCGTGAGGCCGATCTGCCTCAAGCTAGGGAGGTCGGCGAGGGGACGGGGATGCAGGCAGTGCCCCAAAGAAGGCACTTGGTGTGATATACATCACCGAGTCACCCTCGTTCACCGAGTCTATGTACAACGAGGCTCAAACGGTGAAAGAGCACCCCAACAAGGGGGCCCACGTAGCGGACGACCCCCTCCGCTGCTTTTTTGATGGCATGGATTCCACCGTCACGAAAGACGTCACTGGATTTGGTGACATAGAGGTACCGAGGAAGAGTTTGACCTCGAGGGAAGGCGGGCCTAACTCGAGGCCGAAATTGGTTAACTGGTTCCCTGCCCTGAGTGTGGATCCTTATCGGAAGCGGTCCATTGTCATTACCATTCTGGGAGATGCCTGAGTTCTTTCCGCCCCCGTAGGGGTGGCCAGTTACCTTCGGTGCCTAGTGACCAAGGAAGATCAAGCCAAAATGAACGAGGTAGATGCGTCCTACCTGTTCAACGAAGCACAGCAGGTGTTGAACCGGGTAACTTTAGATAACTCTCGGTGATTTCAATTTATCCTTTTATACTTGAATTAATTCAATGATAATCCTAATATTTTTCTTCGCATTTGTAGGCCTTTGTACTTCACCATGAAAATTTCCTCCGGTACGGAGATGAGATGAACCAACTCGAAGCCGAAGTGAGAGAGCTTACTTAGAAGAGAGACACGTACAAACTTCTCAGTGAGCAGAAGGATAGGCTAAGAGCCTTCGAGCTGAGTTAGAAGCAGCTCAGAAAGAATGTGCCGACCTAGTTGAACAAGTAAAAAAATTTGAAATTAGTGATGATGAGCTAGAAACGGTGTCTAATGGTCGGAACCTGCAGGTTCAACAGAAGATTGATCGGATCGACCACCTCTGAGTCGAGATGGATGTAGTCAAGGTCGAGGCCGGAGAGTGGAGAGGTAGGATAGACCACCTGGCCTCAAAAAAGGAGATTGCCCGGGCGCAGTTGACTTCGGCAGAGGTTCATCTTCGAGCGACGAGGGAGAACGCTGAGGCACGGTCCCAAAAGATTAGGAGCTCTAGTCTTAGCTAAGCTCGGTTGTTTATGATCGAGAGACCTTTGCCGAGGAGCTTAAGGCGGCCAAGTCAGTGGTTGAAGTAACCAAAGTCGATGCTGACGAGATGGTGGCCCAGTATAAAGCCGATGCCGAGGCAGACCAGGACCGCTCGAAAGATATTGTCGAGTATGTGAAGTGGCAGTCCCGAAGGGAGGCCCTCGAGGAAGTTCATGCTCGGAGTTTTAATTTGTCGGCCGATGTCGAAAATGCTAAGGGGCTCAAAGCCGAGGCCAAGAAGTTGGTGTATCCCGAGGAAGAAGAAGACTCCGAGGGTTCGGATAGATCCGGGGGCGGAGAAGATTCTGATGGTCTCGGCAACGAGGCGGGCTCCGGTGGAGACCAAGTCGTTTAAGTACCTTATAGATTTTTTCTTATTTTTGTACTTTTGTACTTTTTTGTCAAGGTTGTTTGGCCTTTGTAAAGATCTTATATATATATATATATATATATATATAAACGGCTCTTTTTTCCCTTCAACAGTTTTAAGCTCGTCTCATTTCGCTTTTTTCCTTATGTTTGTAAAGATATCGAATGCCTTAGTACGTAATAATTAGGTCTTGTTCGGAGGTTTGAACATGTAACGACCCGGCCGGTTGTTTTGAGAATTAGAGCCCCGATCCCCTAATATCTGATTTCCCCACATTTGTTTCTACTTTTGGGAATTTTTGGAGTGATTGGTTATGGAATACGGGGAGTTTTGGGATACTTAGTCCCTAGTTGTGAGTTTAAGCCTTAGAAATTGGACCGTAGTTGGAACTGTGTGAAGACGGATTTGAAATGGAATTTCGTTGACTCTGTTAGCTCCGTTGAGTATTTTGAGCTTAGGAGCGCGTCCGGAATGTATTTTGGAGGTCTGTAGTAGATTTAGGCTTGAATTGGCAAATGTTAGATTTTTCGGCGATTTCGGCCGATAGGGAAAATTTTGCAAACTCGGAATTGAATTCCGAAAGTGGATGTAGGTTCGTAGTGTCATTTGTGACATGTGTGTAAAATTTGAGGCTACAATAGATGAGAATTCCTTACAAAGCGACGGTAATACCCCGCCAAACCAAGAAAACTTCGGATCTCTGTAGCTGAGGACGGCCTGGCCAACTCTGCACTGCTTCAATCTTCTTCTGATCCACCTCGATCCCCTCACTCGATACTATATGACCCAGGAATTCCACTGAGTCTAACCAAAACTCAGACTTTGAAAATTTTGCATATAACTTATTTTCTCTCAAGGTCTGAAGTGCAGTCCTCAGGTGCTGCTCATGATCCTCCCGACTTCGGGAGTATACCAGAATGTCGTCAATAAACACAATGACGAATGAGTCAAGATAGGGCCGGAACACACTGTGCATCAAGTGCATAAAAGTTGCTGGGGCATTGGTCAACCCAAAAGACATCAAAAGAAACTCATAATGACCATATCTGGTCCTGAAAGTAGTCTTCGGGATATTCGACTCCCGAATCTTCAACTGATAATAACCTGAACGTAAGTCAATCTTGAAAAACACTCTAGCACCCTGTAACTGATCAAATAAGTCATCAATACGAGGTAATGGATACTTGTTCTTCACTGTGACTTTGTTCAACTGGCGATAATCAATACACATCCGCATAGAACCATCCTTATTCTTCACAAATAAGACAGGAGCACCCCAAGGTGACACATTGGGCCGAATGAAGCCTTTATCAAGCAATTCTTGTAACTGCTCTTTCAACTCCTTCAATTCAGGAGGA
>AWOL01S0057291.1:10709-25052 GCA_000715115.1 Nicotiana otophora
AGAGAGAGAGAGAGAGAGAGAGAGAGAGACGGGGTTTAACGTACGTACCATAGAGGGTTTAAAGTGTTGGGGAGGAATGAGAGAAATAAGTTTAGAACAAAGAAACTTCATATAGATTCTTCTGTTCCTTTCCACTGTTTTCCTATCAGGCTTTTCTGAACTAATATTGTACTTACTGCTACTTTCCATTTAAATTGTGGGTCACTCTCTTCTTAAGCAAATCTGGTTTTGCAGTAAGCAAACCAGAGAGTTTTGATTTAAAATAAAGAACAACGAGCAATTACACAACGTAGGGAGTAACGTAAGTGATTGTAGAGATCTGAGTGGTTTTGGGATTTGAAGGGTATTTATAAAGGAAAAAGAGGGGAGGAATTATCAAAAATTGAATGTCACTGTTTATGAAACTAGAAGAGTAAGTGTCAACGTCATTATACATGGGGAGTGAGATGGATACTTTGACTTTTACCTGTCCCGCCGCGGTAACACCGTCCGCCCCTACTCCAAAGGAAGAAAATGTGCAACCACAGAGTAACTCTTCGGGAATACTTATAATTAAAAAACAAAAAACCTTTTTGTTTTCTTCTAATTTTTATATTTTTTAATTGCTTATGTTTAAAATATAGGTTATGAAAAGGTTGATTTTTGTGTTAAAATTTTTCTCACGTGGGCGTGTACATAGTGGCAAAATGATGATATAGCAATTTGACTTTCTAGTATGTTTTGTATTTTATGGGCAACTAACACATAGCTTACCGATTTTACTATTATAGATGTTTACCTTAAAATGGATAATAATTAAATTTATACGCGATTTTAAAGATATGCGGATTGATTCAACACAAGCAATCAAGAACGTTAGTTACACAATGTTACACCCCGTACGTCCCAAGGTGACGTAATGAATATGAGACTTGTTAATTATGATTTAAATAATTTTAAAGTCATAATATGTCTATATATGATGTTTGGATAGAAAATATGAAGTTTGGAAAAAATCGGATTAAAGTTGAGAAAAAACGACTAAGGATTTGCCTTGTAACAGAGCTTTTTGAGAAATAAATTTCGTGTGCTATATTAGGTCTTTTGGGACATATTATATACCAAATTAAAGGTCTTGGAATGTAGTTTCCAATGCTCTTAACCGTTCGTTCATACGACACCTGGATAAAATATTATAAGCGTTGGAAGAAGAGTCAATCATAGGGTGCCAAGTAGCACCTTTTTGACTTTTTAAAAAATGGGATATTTACATCCCATCTAGTCTCTTTCTCCATTTTTCCGGAGAACACACCCAAATAACACCCCTAACTTTACTCTTAAGCTCTCTGCAAGAGCTTCAAATAAGATTATCATCCCGAGCACGGAATCAAGCAGCGATAACATTAAAACGATCCCTACGATGTAAGTATCGCTATATCGCCTCTATTTTTCTTTTTGTAGTTTGAGTTTTGGAAGGTACTTCATAGTTAAAAAAATGTGTAATTTCTGTATTTAAGTGTTTAAATATTAAGGAATGTTGATAAATTCATTTCCTAATAATTAGAACTCACGGGACGGTGATCGGAAGCCGTGAGTTCGAGTTATTTGACTTGTAGTGGATTGTTTTGTGGGCTGTTTTTTGTTGCCTTTGGGTTGTATATTTTTCTACTGTTTAATGGAGTTTTGGAGGATAAATGGTGTGGAGAAACACCACATAATGATGGAATGGTGGGCTGGTCATTCGTCGTTACATTATTTTTTAGTTGTTTGACACTACATTGGTTGTCGTTTTATGTATGAAGTGATTAGGGTGTGTGGCTGTTTTGTGGTATATTGTGATGGAGATAAGGTTGTAAAATTATGCTTATATGTTGTTATTGTTGTGTTCTTGTTGTTGTTTGTATATGGTATTGGAGGAGGGCCTAGTTACAAGGGAGATGCAGCCCAAATTTATGTAAACGAGCTACTAGTTTAAGGTGCAGACTTAGCCTTTACTCAACACCGATTTTGAATCTTCTTATGATGTGGTAGATTGAGTTGAGCTGTTTGAAGAATTTTTTGGAAGGTATTAAGGAATCAACGAAGTTAAGGTATGCTAAGGCTATCCCTCATTTCCTTTTGGCATGATCCGTACGATACAAACGAAACGAGCAAATACGCAACTTTCATAACTCACTCTATTCATAGAAATACTAGGGATGTCTATATTCTTGATTCCCCATGTGTCTTATTATTCTTTCATCTATTCAGAGGTCTTAGAAAAATACGTAAGTTGATAAAGTTTATTTCATGATATTAATCAAAGGCATAGTGATCTTATGACATTTTGAGAAATCTTGTTAACGNGACACGGAATCAAGCAGCGATAACATTAAAACGATCCCTACGATGTAAGTATCGCTATATCGCCTCTATTTTTTTTTTTGTAGTTTGAGTTTTGGAAGGTACTTCATAGTTAAAAAAAATGTGTAATTTCTGTATTTAAGTGTTTAAATATTAAGGAATGTTGATAAATTCATTTCCTAATAATTAGAACTCACGGGACGGTGATCGGAAGCCGTGAGTTCGAGTTATTTGACTTGTAGTGGATTGTTTTGTGGGCTGTTTTTTGTTGCCTTTGGGTTGTATATTTTTCTACTGTTTAATGGAGTTTTGGAGGATAAATGGTGTGGAGAAACACCACATAATGATGGAATGGTGGGCTGGTCATTCGTCGTTACATTATTTTTTAGTTGTTTGACACTACATTGGTTGTCGTTTTATGTATGAAGTGATTAGGGTGTGTGGCTGTTTTGTGGTATATTGTGATGGAGATAAGGTTGTAAAATGATGCTTATATGTTGTTATTGTTGTGTTCTTGTTGTTGTTTGTATATGGTATTGGAGGAGGGCCTAGTTACAGGGGAGATGCAGCCCAAATTTATGTAAACGAGCTACTAGTTTAAGGTGCAGACTTAGCCTTTACTCAACACCGATTTTGAATCTTCTTATGATGTGGTAGATTGAGTTGAGCTGTTTGAAGAATTTTTTGGAAGGTATTAAGGACTCAACGAAGTTAAGGTATGCTAAGGCTATCCCTCATTTCCTTTTGGCATGATCCGTACGATACAAACGAAACGAGCAAATACGCAACTTTCATAACTCACTCTATTCATAGAAATACTAGGGATGTCTATATTCTTGATTCCCCATGTGTCTTATTATTCTTTCATCTATTCAGAGGTCTTAGAAAAATACGTAAGTTGATAAAGTTTATTTCATGATATTAATCAAAGGCATAGTGATCTTATGACATTTTGAGAAATCTTGTTAACGTACTTCTTATGCATTTTATTCATGTATACATGTATATTGAACAATGATCAGATGGCTTTATATACGCCTATATTATATGTATATGGGATATGAAAAAAGGTTATGACGTTATATACGCAGCACCACCTGATCAGCTAGTATACGCTGATGATTTTTCCCATAATGGTTGAGATGATATGATGGGATGCCCTCAGAGGCTTGATGATGTTATGTGCGCATATACCTATGCATGGTATGAAATTTATATGCACATGCATGATATTATAAATTTTCATGATTCACACAGCTACTCAGAATTACAGGTTGAGTTCTTTACTCCATGTTTCTTTCATGTCTTTTATATATTATTGTCATGCCTTACATACTCGGTACTTTATTTGTACTGACGTTCCTTTTTCCTGGGGACACTACGTTTCATGCCCGCAGGTCCCGATAGATAGGTTGAGAGTTCTTCTAGTAGGCTATCAGCTCAGCAGAAGGTGTTTCTGCACTCCACTTGCTCCGGAGTTGCCTATTTAGTCAGTATGATTTGAATATGTATTGTTTGGTATGGCGGGGCCCTGTCTCAACCTTTATGATATTTATGTACTCTTGGAGGCTTGTAGACAGATGTCATATATGCGGATACTAGTATGGCCTTGTTGGCCTATATTTAAAGTATATTAAGGATCATGCCGGCCTTATAGGCCGGTACGTCATATGTATAATCGGTATATCAAGTTGGGTCACCATATATTGAGTATTTCCTCATGTTTTATTCTACTTATCTCACGACAGCCTCTCTGGCTCATTTACCTATGATAGTATGATACGGAAGATACGTTATGTTGGTACTCAGTTGAGTAAGGTGCCGGGTGCCCATTGCGGCCCATCGGTTTGGGTCGTGACAAACAAATTAAATATAAAATAAATAACCCAACCAGTTATGATGTTGAATCTGGACTTGATGTAAAGCTCAATAGTAGTTTTGACCTCGACCGGACCCTCGATTCGAAGCCAAATGTATATGAAGAACTATGATTAAAATGAGAACCTTTCAATAGCTAGAAAGCAGAGAAATAAATATGTATTTTCTTGATATGCGTGTTACAATATCTATATTTAATAAGAAATTTTTCCTTTATATAGTAGGGGCGTTTTACCCCTAGTACAATTTTAAAAGAGTAAAAATCCTCCTTGTACATCAATCACTGATATTTTACCGGCATCGGGCGAGCTCCGCGCCGTGATATTCAGTTGGGTGCGGATATCACGGCCCTCTGTTAGTCATGTGCAGCCATTTATAATGCTTTTCGAGGTCTTGGAGCTCGTTTCGGGTTTAGGGGTGTTGTCTTGTTAGGCCGGATGACGAGCACCCCGTTCCAGCCTCGAACCAAAGAGTTCTCAAATTCGGTTTTTATCTCATACTTTCATATTTTGTTTGACTCACCGAGAACTAGGGTGTGTCTTGACCCGGAGTTCACCCGTATACAGATAGTCCCCTCATTTATCTGAGAGTAAGTTTGCCGAAACTATGAGAAATAATAGATGAACCCAGGTTTCTTCCTTCATACATTACAACCGAGATGACGAATAAACTGAAACGTCCCATTAGTCTCGTCGTTCTGACTTCGAACACATGTTAACCATCGGCTGGTCGCCTCCGAATGTGAAACGTTGCGTAATGATTACATTTTCTCCTATAAAAGCTTCGACTTTTTGTACTTCTTCCACTTTTCGATCCTAGCTTTTATCTTCGAATTCTCTAGCTGCTATCAAATCTTTTAATCTTCATCTCTTTACCTTTGATCTTCAAATCTTCATAATTGTTCTTAGGTTTCTACCTAGATCTTCATCCTACCTTCAAACCTTCATACCCTTTCCTTCAAACTTTCATATCTTTCCTTCAAACTTTCATATCTTCGTATCAAATCTTCTTATTCTCCAGATCACGATGGCCAAGACTTCCAAATCAGTTCCTCAGCGGGCTGCCTCTTCATCTTCTCACCCGGACACAAGTATCGTGGCGGCCATTCCCGAGGTGGTTGTTCTCGAGACGGATGCTCCTGAGGTGGTTGCTCCTGAAGTGGCTGCTACCGAAGCGGCCCCAGAGCCCCCCATAAAAAGCTTTATTCCTAGGGGCTGTTTAATCACAGATGACTTCAAAGTCAAGAAGGCCTCATCCAAACAATACCGAGGTGAAGGGGCATCGAGATATATATGATCTATTACCGAAGATACCCTTCACATAGTCTGAGAGGACTGTAAATGGGGAGGTAAGGACGTTCGTAGTCCCCGGGCCTGAGGATGATATTACCACTTATGTAGAGGGGTATTTAAGTATTTATATTTATCCCTTGACATTGGGCTCGGTAGACCCAATAGTTTTGGCCTTTAGAGATACGAGGTGTGCCTTAGGAAAATTCACCCATCTCTTTGGAGGATCGTGATCCTCCTATGTTACTTTGTGAACAACACCAAGTCTCATCGATTCACCCTCGACCACCGAATCCATCTATACAATCCCCAAATGTTTCGAGGGGGACTAATCAAGCTCACTCGCCGGGCCTACAAGGCCCCTCTTTTCGAGCATCGATGAGGATCGAGACCGAGGCTGGCAAGGGTGCTTCGTTAAGGTGAAGACTGAAGATTTGATCCTTCCTGAGTTCCTGCCATTTCCCGAGAAGTGGAATGCATCTCGTAAGTGTAGCCTTTTCTTAAGTGTCTAGTTTCCTTCGTTTCCTTTCTCACCATAAGTATTTGTGGTCATGCATCTGTTGCTCGGGTTCCTAATGTTTTCCCCCCGCTCAAGGAGTGGATCGAAGGCATCTGCAAGTAGATCTCATACTTCGAGCGCTCGTGGAGCAAGCTTTGGAAGGGCCTATGGGAAGCCCGTTCTCATGGTAAGGCTCTTCTCAGAATAACGCTGGTCTTTGCTTTTTTCTTCGCAGGTTTGCCTAAGACCACCGAACTTAGGCAGTTGGAAGGGGATGAGGGTGTGCCCTTACCCGTTGATTCCTCCATTATGGGACAGTCCGAGGTGTCACAGGGGAGAAGAAGAAGAGGAAAAGAAAGTCTTCGGGCTCCCCGGGTTCCGAGGTGAAGCCAAAAACGAGGGCGGCTTCCTGGGCTCGTAAGCCTAAGAAAAACACCAACTCCTGGGTGCCAGATTTTGACTCGCTTCGCCGGATCTAGGATGAGTCTGAAGAAGATGACATCTTCGTCTCTCACAAATTGACCCCTGCCGGGGAGCAAGCGGCAATCGTGGAAAAAAGCCATGAGACGGATCTTCTTCTGACTCGAGAGGCCGAGAAGGTACAAAGGGCTAAGACCCCCCGAGAAGCTGCTTCTCTTAAGAAGGAGGCAACTGGTGTGATAGACATCATTGAGGCACCCTCATACACCGATTCCATGCTTGTAGAGGCCCAAGAAGGAAAGGAAAAGTCAAGTGAAAGAGTTCACGGCACAGACTCTCCTGTTCACTCCTTCTTTGATGGCATGGACATGTCCACTTTGGAAGATTTTTCTTGGTTGGGCATCCTGGATATCCTGAAGAAGGACATACCTTCAGAATTTGGCTGGCTGAGTTCGAGCCGAAAACTGGTGAAACAGTTTCCCGCTCGGAGTGTGGACCCTGACCGCAAGAGAACTATTATTCTTACGGTCCCGGAGGATGATCGGGTTCTATCCGCTCCCTTAGGCATAGCCAGCTGCCTCTGATTCTTGCTGGACTAGGAGGACCAGGCAACGATGAATGATGTGGGCGCATTAAGTCTCTTCAACGAGGCGCAGTAGGCGCTGAAACGGGTAATGCATCAACTCTTCCTTGTGAATTCCACTTAGGTTTTGATATCTCTTACTATTTTCATTATTTTGCAGGCCTCGGTGCTTCACCATGAGAGCTTCCTCCTGTACCGATTTGAAATCAACCAGCTCGAGTTTGAGCTCAAGGAGAAGATTCAGAAGAAGGATATGTACAGGCTTCTCAGTGAGAAACAGGACGGGCCTGTCAAGGATCTGCAGGCCGAGCTAGACAGGGCTCATAAGGAAGCTTCGTCCCTTAAGCGAGAACATGCCGACCTGGTTGAAAAGGTAAAGGTCTTTGAAGCTAAAAACGAGGATCTAGTCATGGTGACTAACAACAAAACCTCGCAGGTTCAATAGAAGATCGACCTGATTGACCAACTCTGAGTCGAAATGAACGAGGTCTAGGCCATAGTCGGCGGGTGGAAAAGCAAAATGGTCCTGCTGGCTTCAGAGAAGGAAACCGCTAAGGCAAAGCTGGCATTGGTTGATAACCAACTCCGGGTGGCGAAAGACAATGCTAACAAGTGGTCTCAACTGAATGATGATCTCCGAGTACAACTGAGCTCGGCCGTCGCAGAACGGGACGCCCTCTGTAGAGAATATGAGGTTGTGAAGTCCAAATTGGACACAACCTCCGCAAACGCCGAAGAGATGGTGGCCCAATACAAGGCCGATATGGAGGCAGCAGAGACCCGCCTGAAAGAAAAGGCCAAATATATGAAGCAACTGTCCCGAAGAGAGACCCTCAAAAAGATCCACGCCCGAGGTTTTGACATGTCGGCAGAGATCGAGGAAGAAAACAAGCTCGAGGCCGAGGCGAAGAAGCTTTAAGATCTCGAAGGCACCGAAGACTCTAAGGGTTCTGAGGGCTCCGAGGGATCCGAAGGCTCCGATGATTCTGGCGACGAGTTGGGCCCCGATGAAGATCAATCGTAGATGCCTTAGTATTTGTTTTTGGTTTTTGTCTCACGTATATATTATACGTTTTTATTTTTTTAGGCCATTTTAATGGGGACTTTGTCGGTATATTCCGGAGTATATATAAAATTTTCCCTTTCTAGAAATTTCGTGTCTTTACTTTTTCAGCATCTTTTCATAATTTCTATACTTGTAATGTTTCTAATGCCTTAGCATAGAATCAAATATAGTTATAGGGTGAACGCTTTTCAGCGGTCCGAACGGAGCCTGACTTCGATACAATTGTGTTTGCTCGAGGCTTTGAAAACTCGGTGTGACCGAAAGTTTTTTCAGGATGCTTAAGTGATTTTAGACGATGCTTTTGACGAGGGTAACCTTTTAGAAGGTTTCGAGTTTTAATAAAGGCCTTACTTTCTGATTACGAGCTTCAGACATCTCCGAGCCATTTTTAGGGTGGCCGTAGCCTTTTGTTTTTAGGCATCGCCTAATAGGTTTGGTGCCTCCGGGATTTAGTAGCCTGAGTTGTCCGAATTTTGTTTTTTTGCCGACAGTCCCCGAGTAGGTGTAGCCCTTGGGCTCGATAGTTCCTCGATAGGGGTAGCCCTTGGGCGCGATAGTCCCCAAATAGGGGTAGCCTCTGGGCTCTTAGGATCTGGAATATAAGAGGCAAGAAAATGTATAATAACATCGCGGAACTTTCTTTCCTTTTTGTGTGTAAAGTACATGATCGAAAATGTGTAAAAGCTTGTATCCTAGATAAAGTCGACTATGTGGGCACGGTTCACACGGCCGTTTGGCCCTTACAGTGAATCCTAACCACCGAGCCTTAACTTCTAGCATACAAAGATTTCTTTTTTTCTTGCTAAATATTTCCTTTCTAAAAAACTTAATCTGAGGGTAACGCCCCTCATCATTCGAGGTCCAGTTTGAGGGGTCTCAGATATTGTTGATGCGAAATAAATTCCCATTGACTCAGGTTTGAGATAGGCCTTCGAATCTAAGTTAGCACATTTTACTGTTACCTCATTAAAAACCTTGCCGAAAAATACATTTCAGGACAAAAATGGTTCAAGGAAAAAAGAGTACAACGCGTGCTTTCAGACCTAACATCCATATCCATCCTTGGTCGTTTACCTGCAAATGATAGTCTTATTCGTAACATGATTAAAGATTAACTAAGTTCGTACTTAGCAGTAGTAGCACTTTAAGTGTGCCACATTCCAGTTGTTCGGTAGCTGCACACCATTTCCTACTTCAAGTATGTACGAGCATTTGCCGATAATTTCGACGACTCGATATGGTCCTTCCCAATTTGGTCCTAGCTTTCTGTCGTTCGAGTTCCGGGTGTGCAATGTTTCCTTTCTCAAGACCAAGTCGGAGATTGAATCTTCGGTTATAGTATCTTTCTTTTGTTGTTTCTGGGTGGCCAACCGGGCGGCCTCCCGTATTTTATCCAATAGCTCTAGGCTCGTGATCCTAGCCTTGTCGTTTGACCCTTCTATCGCATATTGGAACCTGAGGCTCGGTTCTCCCACTTTGATTGATAATAAGGTTTCGGCCCCGTAGACCAATGAAAATGGGGTAGCCCCGGTACTAGACTTCGAGGTCATACGATATGCCCATAGGTCTTCGAGCAGGATTTCCTTACATTTCCCTTTGGCATCGGTCAACCTCCTTTTCAAGTTTTGAAGTATGGTCTTGTTTGTCGATTCTGCCTATTTGTTCCCACTAGGGTGGTAAGGTATTTATAATATCTTCTTAATCTTGTGATCTTGTGATCTTGCGAAGAATGTATTTACCTTGTTGCCGATGAACTGTCTCCCATTATCGTACACGATCTCGGCTGGTATCCGGAATCGGCATTTATGTGGTCCTAGATAAAGTTAATGACTTCCGTTTCCCAGACTTTCTCAAACGGTTGAGCTTCGACCCATTTGGAAAAATAATCATGCATGAATAGTACGAATGAAGCCTTACCGAGTGCCCATGGTAGGGGACCGACGATGTCCATCTCCCATTTCATAAATGTCCATGGGGATAAGACCGAGTGGAGTAATTCTCCCAGTTGATGGATCATCGGTGCGTGTCTCTGGCAGTTGTCGCATTTTCACATGAAGTCCTTTTTATCTTTCTCCATTTCGGTCCAGTAATAGCCGATCCTTATTAATTTTCGAACCAAAGATTCCGCCCCCGAATGATTCTCTCAAGTGCCTTCGTGAACTTTTCTCAAGGCGTATTCGGTATCTCTCATCCCCAAGCACCTGGCTAGTGGACCGTCGAATGTGCTCCTGAACAATGTCCCTTCGACCAAGCTAAATCTAGCAGCCTTGGTACACAGCTCTCGATTCTTTGGGATTCGAGGCAATTTTCCAGTCTTCAAGTAATCTATGTAATTGTTCCTCCAAACCCAAGTTAAACTCGTGGAATTTACTTTGGCGTGGCCTTCTTCTATCACCGATTTCATGAGTTGTACTAATGTCCCTGAGCTGAACTCATCGACATCGACCGATGACCCCATGTTAGCCAGAGTATCAGCCTCATTGTTCTAATCTTCGGGCACGTACTACAGGGCCCATTCCCTGAATTGATGCAGCATTACATGTAATTTGTCTAAGTACCTTCGCATCTGTTGCTCTTTTACTTCGAACGTTCCATTGACTTAATTTACCACAAGAAGGGAGTCGCACTTGGCTTCGATCACCTCGGCCGCAAGGCTTTAAGCCAATTTAAGACCTGCAATCATGGCCTTATACTCGGCCTCATTATTAGTCAATTTCACAGTTCTAATATATTTCCTATTTACACTCCCCGTAGGTGTTCCAACACGATGCTGAGTTCAGACCCTTTTGTGTTTGAGGAACCGTCCGTAAAAAGGTCTAGATTCCTGAGGCAGTCCCCGAGGTTAACAAGAATTCCTTTTCAACTTCGAGTATTAAGGCCGGTGTAAAGTCCACCACTAAGTCTGCCAAAATTTGAGATTTGATAGTGGTTAGGGGTCGATACTCGATACTGAACCCGCTGATTTCCACGGCCCATTTGGCTAACCGGCCCGAGAGCTTGGGTTTGTGCATAATGTTACTCAGTGGGTAAGATGCTATGACACATATATGGTGACATTGAAAGCATGATTTTAATTTTCGGAAGGCGCTTAGCAGAGTGAGTGCCAATTTTTCCAAGTGAGGGTACTTTGTTTCGGCCTCTCCTAGAGTTCTACTAACATAGTAAATAGGAAATTGCGTACCTTTCTCTTCCCAGTCTAAGACTCCACTTAACGCTACCCCGGATACCGTCAAGTAAAGGTACAACTGCTCAGACGGCTTCGAAGTGTGGAGCAAGGCCATACTCGAAAGGTACCATTTGAGTTCTTCTAAAGCTTGTTGGCATTCTGGGATCCAGGAAAGGTTCTTCTTCTTCAATAGTGCGAAGAACCGACAGCTTTTGTCCGAGGACCTCGATATGAATCGACCTAGGGCGGCTATATGTCCGGTCAGCCTCTGAACGGCCTTGACTTTGTCCACCACGGTGATGTCTTCTATGACTTTGATATGAATCGGCCTAGGCCTCTAAACGGCTTTGACGTTCCATGAACACGAGGAATATTTCGGATCCGACCTCGAATGTGCACTTTTTTGGGTTTAGCTTCATATTGTATCTCTTAAATATGTTGAAGGTTTCCTTCAAATGTTTCAATTAGTCCTCTGCTCGGAGGGACTTGACTAATATGTCGTTAATATAAACTTCCATTGATTTTCCTATATGTTCTTCGAACATCCGGTTTACTAGGCGGTGATAGGTAGCACCAGCGCTCTTTAATCCAAAAGGCAATACGTTATAACAATAGGTTCCAAATTTAGTGATAAAGGAGGTTTTTTCTTGATCGCTCGGATCCATACGAATTTGGTTGTACCCGGACTAGGCATCGAGAAACCTGAGTATCTCGCGCCCGGACGTCGCGTCGATCATCTGATCTATGTTAGAAAAAGGAAAAGAATCCTTAGGGCATGCCTTGTACAGATCTTTATAATCAACACACATTCGTAGCTTATTTCCTTTCTTAGGTACTACCACTATGTTGGCTACCAGTCCGGATACATAACTTCCCGAATGGATCCTATTTTAAAGAGTTTAGATATCTCGTCCTTGATAAATGTGTGCTTGACCTTGGACTGCTGTCTCCTTTTCTACTTAACCAGGTGGAACTTCGGGTCCAAACTTAGCTTATGATTGGTTACCTCCGGTGGGATCCCTATCATGTCAAGATGGGACCAAGCAAAACATTCTATGTTAGCTATATGAAATTCAATGAGGTGTTTCCTGAGCTCGGGAGTTAACCTCGTGCCCAGGTATACCTTCCGATCGGTAAATGTTCGATCAATATGACTTGATCCAGCTTCTCGACTGTCGATTTGGTAGCATCGGAATCATCGGGAGTAATGAATGACCTAGGAACTCCATAATCATTCTCCTCGCCTACTCCTCGCTCTTCTGGTTCGGTCGGGGCTGGTATCGGTGATTGCTATTTAATTGCTTCCTTCCTTGTCGGCTCCGTGTTCTTTGGCGTCGAGATCATGGGCATTGGGATCACCTCGTCGACTGCGAACATTTCTTTTGCCGTCGGCTGGTCTCCGTAAACCGTCTTGATTCCTCCCAGCATAGGGAACTTCAGTGTTTGGTGTAATGTTGAGGGTACTTCCCTCATGTTGTGAACCCATGACCTTTCGAATAAGGTGTTATACATCATGTCCCCTTCGATCACATAGGATTTGGTATCTTGAATCGTCCCGGCGGTATTCATTTGCAGGGTTATTTCTCCTTTAAGAGTTTCACATGCCATGCTAAATCCATTCGACACCCGGACCGCCAATACTATTTGATCTTGTAACCCCAACTGCTGTACGACCCTCAATTTGATGATGTTGGCCGAGCTTCTTGGATCAATCAACGCACGTTTAACTCGAAATTTGTTGATACAGATATCACCAGTGCATTATTATGAGGTTATACGATGCCCTTGGCATCCTCGTCACTGAATGAAATGGTTCCCTCCGGGATATAATCTCGGGTACGCTTTTCCCTCATGATATATACTTTAGTGAACTTTATCATTAGCCCCTGAGGAACATTGACCCCTCCAATGATCATGTTGATAACATGCTGAGGTCCTTCTTGGTCGGTCTGTTTTTTGTTGTCCCTGTTCGTGAAGTAGTTTTTGGCTCGATCACTCATAAACTCTCGGAGGTGCCCATTACTTCTTCTCTCAATTGTCGGCAGTCCTAAGTACTATGGCCATGAGTTCTATATTACTTACACATTAGGTTAGGATCTCTTTGGGTGGGATCAGACTGCAATGTTCGAGGCCACTTGGTTTCTTTGATGTGTCCAATGGCCGATATGATGCTGGCTGCATCAATGTTGAATTTATACTTTGATAATCTCGGTGCTTCCCTTCCCCTAAGCGGCCTGTCAAAACCATTCTTGCTCATCAGACCTCGGCTATTAGCTCCACGGTCGCTTCTCTTCTCGTTCCTCGTGGGGTTACACCCTGGCCTGTTACCCCTCTGATCTGCACTGTATAGTTGATACCGATCTCGTACCGACCTTTATTCATGATCGATGACTCTCTTAGGCATGTCGTTTGTTCTAATGGAATAAACATACCCTGAAGGGGCACCGAGTTGGTCGTCCTCGACTCTAATTTTTTATTGGTACCTGTTGTGGACATGGGCCCAAGTTACCATCAGGTACTCTACCAAATTTGTTTTCAGCTGCTATGAAGCCAATGAGCTTCGGGGCTTAAGTCTTTGAGTGAATGACTGAACGACCCAATCGTCCACAACTGAAGACAAGTCCATCCGTTCCATTTGAAACCTTGACGTGAATTCCCTGAGTATCTCGTTATCTCTTTTCTTAACCTTGAAAAGGTAAGATTTTCTAGTCTCGACCTTGATGGCCTGGCATGAGCCATTACAAAAGCATCAGTGAGCATAGAGAATGAATCAATGGAATTTGAGGGCAAGTTGTGGCACCATATTCTCGCTCCTTTTGATAGAGTTTTCCCGAACTTCTTTAATAACACTGACTCGATTTCACCGTCTTCCAAGTCGTTACCTTTGATGGCGCATGTGTAGGAGGTCACATGCTCATTTGGATCCGTGGTTCCGTTATATTTTAGAATATCGGGCATAAGAAACCTCTTTGGGATTGGCTTCGGTGCTGCGCTCGGAGGAAAAGGCTTTTGGACNCTCGCTCCTTTTGATAGAGTTTTCCCGAACTTCTTTAATAACACTGACTCGATTTCACCGTCTTCCAAGTCGTTACCTTTGATGGCGCATGTGTAGGAGGTCAC
>AWOL01S0057292.1:0-15866 GCA_000715115.1 Nicotiana otophora
GATTTACGTACTCATGCTACACTTGCTGCACTTTTTGTGCAGGTACTTATATGTCTGATGGTCCTTTGGGCGCAACGGTGCGGCTATTGCGTGGACTTTACCATGAGCTGATTTCCATGTTACGCTTCGCAACCTACAGAGTCTCCATCAGAGTTATTTATATTTTTCCTGTGTAATTTTGTATTCTAGACAGATGTTGTATTTTATTATACTTCCTAGTTGATGCTCATACACTTGTGAGACCGGATTTTGGGGTTTCCTACTGTTGTTTGTCTTTGCAGATCACGTAGTTATTAACATTTCTCCTCTGTATATCCCATTTTATATTATTTAGGTAATGAAAATTATGATTTCAAAATATTAAAATGAGTAATTAAATTGATGAATTATTGTTGGCTTATCTTACAGTGGTGTTAGGCATCATCACGACCTATAGTAGATTTTGGGTCGTGACAAGGAAGCTCCAAAATCGCCCCAAGAAGTGAAATAAATGAATAAAAAATGACCTAAGTCCGAAATAAATGGACCTTACTGTCTCGAGGACGTTCGCATCTGAGGTCTATGGGCCGCATCTACAGCTCCGCATCTACAGAAGAATCGTCGCAGATGTGGACCTCTCTTGGTTGGCCTAAATCCACATCTGTGGAAGAATGGCTCGCTTCTGCGAGCCCACTCCTGCGGTGCGCGAGCCGCACCTACACCCTTCCTCGCTTTTGCGGCCCCTTGACCGCATTTGTACCCACCGTGTACGCATCTGCAATTTTTGAGCTGCCTATGCTGGGCTGCTTCTGCCGCTGCTGGCTCGCTTATGCGACCTCGCACTTGCGGCTGGCCCTCCACAGGTGCGATTGCACCAGAAGCTAGATGCTTCGGTTGATCACCCAAGGCAAAACGACTTCCGTGCATCGTCCGAATGGCATCCGGATCCCTCCGAGGACCCGTCCAAACATACCAACAAGTTTGAAAACATAAAACAGACTTGCTTGCACCCTCGGAATGCGGAAAACAACATTAAAACTAAGAATCGCAACCCAAAACCAATAGGATCAACTTATGAACTTTAAATTCTTCCACTTACTCTGAACGCTCGTATTCGTACTTAAACTACTCAGAATGATACCATATTTTGCGTGCAAGTCTTAAATAACCATATGGAACTATTCCGAGGCTCAAAATCCCAAAAAGACCTCGATAACACCAAACCCTACTCCAAACCAAATTAAAGAACTTTAAAGCGTTCAATACGCCAACTTTCAACATTTTATGCCGAAACGCTCTCGGGTCATCCAAAACTCGATCCAAACGTACGCCTAAGTCCAAAATCATGATACGAACCTATTGGGACCATCAAATCCCGATTCTGAGGTTGTTTACTGAAAATGTTGACTCAAGTATAACTTCGCCCTTTTTAGCCAACATTAAAGAATCAAGTGTTCTGATTTCAAACCGAACCCTTCGAAATCCCCAACTAACCATCCCCGCAAGTCATAAAATAGAAAAAGTATATACGGGGAGTCTTATTTAGGGGAACGGGGATCTAGAAAGTAAAATATTTGGTCAGGTCATTACATTCTCCCCCTCTTAAACAAAAGTTCGTCCTCAAACGGGTCTAGAATCATACCTTGAGTGCTGAATAGGTGTGGATATCTGCTCTGCATGTCCTCCTCGGCCTCCCAAGTCACCTCTTCAACTAGTTGGCCCCTCTACTGAACTTGAATAGTAAAAATCTCCTTGGACCTCAGCTGGCGAACCTGTCTGTCGACAATGGAAACTGGCTCCTCCTCATAACCCAGGCTCTCATCTAGCTGAACCGTGCTGAAGTCTAACACATGCGACCTGTCGGCATGATACCTCCGGAGTATAGACACGTGAAAAACCGGATGAACTCCCGATAGACTGGGAGGCAAATCAAGCTCGTAAGCCACGCACATGCACTCAAAGAATTCACAGGTTCGACACACCAGAACCAGACCTGCCTTCTTGACCAAAAATGATCTGAAACTCGTCTGAAACGCACTCGAGCTACTCAGGACCTCACTCTGTATATACCGATAAGTCCCATAACATAAAACGGACCTACTCGAGGTTTCAAATCACGTCAAACAATGTCAAAACTACAAGTCGCACCTCGATTCAAACTTAATGAATTTATGAAATTTTCAATTCTATAACGCGCGCCGAAACATGTCAAATCAATCCGGAATAACCTCAAATTTTGCATGTAAGTCTCAAATGACATAACAGAGTTATTCCAACTCTCGAAATCAAAATCTGAGCTCGATATCAACAAAGTCAATTTGTGGTCAAACTTTATAATCTTTAAACCTTTAAATTTCTAGTTTTTAACAAATGGCGATAATTCAATCTAGGGACTTTAGAACTTAATTCCGGGCATATGCCCAAGTCCCAAATCATGATACAGTCCCACCGAGATCATCAGAACACCGATCCGGGTCTGTGTGCTCAAAACATTAACCGAAGTCAACTCAAATGAGTTTTAAAGCATGATTTTATATTTTTATCAATTTTTCACATTAAAACCTACAGGATTAAGACACGGACTGTGAAGGCAAATCAAGAAAGGCTAAACGAAGCTAATAGAGGTTTCAGAACACAGAAATGAAGGTTAAAATTAAAGATGACCTATCGGGTAATCACATTGTGATTGCAAAATGGGCTATTTGTTGTGAAAATATTAAAATGTTTGTCGCTTCCATGACTCAGTGCTTCTCCTGTTTGTTTTGTAATATTTCTTGCATTCCTTCAATTATTACGTGGTTCCTTTATTGCCTTGCACTTATACCCTTTGATTGTATAAATTCTTGTAAATTGAGTTATTGGATTGTTTATGTTTATTAAAATTATTTGAGGATCGGGTTGCATGCCGCAACCGGAATTGAAGGATAATAAATTAAATAGTGGAATAAGGGAGGATTATGATATTTATAAATAATGATATGGTGGGATCTAGTTGCGCGCCGCAACGTATGTGTACGTAATAACTGATATTGATAAATGATAATATGGTAGAATAATGGAGGATTATGATGTTGATTAATGATGATATGGTGAGATCGGGTTATGCATCGCAACGGATTGTTTATATTACACTTGATATTGATAAACGATGTTACGGTGGGATCGGGTTACGCGCCGCAACGGATTGTGTGTGTTGTACTGGTTATTGTTGTTGTGTTAGTTCCAACATTTTCATATGAGATTACGAGGTTTGTTATTCTGGGCTTTCTGATAGTGAGGTTTGAATTCATTTTCATAAACTAACTGCTTACTTTTATTTCATGTTTTCTTTCCCCATTATTATTATTTAATTGCATTGAGTCACTATATCATATTCTATTGACTTGTTGGTAACATAATTGTTTAAATAAAATAATTATTAACATGCTTTATTCTATGTGTCTCTTAAGATATAACTCATTATCTCACTTGGTGCCTTATCATTCTAAATGGTTATCGCATTTTCACTATAATTGGATTCTCAGATTATACTCATCGCGATGTTATATGTTTACCTTACTTAAAATTGTTATCATATTTTTCCTTAAAAATTCTATATTTAATTCGTTAATTTAACTTATGTTTTGTTTTGTTTAAAAATGATATTTTTACTCAATTTTATTGATTTCTAAACTAAATCCATCTTATACTTTGTTTCGTACAAATTGTATATTATTTTAGTTTACTTGATTTCTACAAAACTCATTATTTTATTTGACACCTTACTTTATTCAAGATTGTTATTATATTTTATGGTGTTTAAATATATCTTTCGTTCATCTAGATTAATATTGGTCACCATTAGCACATGGGCTTTGTCGTGCGAAAGTGATTGTTATTGTAGGCGTGAGGTGTCATATGTGTAAGATTTGGAAATTATGGTCCATGACTTGTGATTTATGAGGTGTGGTACTTCGGTGTAATTGTTGTTATAAGTCCATTCGTTGGGAGCGATTTGATTATTTGAGTTGTCATCTGTTTTCCTTATATAAGTTCATTTACATCTTATCGGTGTTCTGATTATGTTATTTCATTATTACTCGTTTACTACTTTCTGCCATTTATGTTTCTATTACTTCATTCTTGGTTGTAAATCAATAATATTTTCGTCGTTGGTCTTATATTGATGTTCTTTCCATTGTTAGCTTATGTATATCTTGAACAGGTTTCTATGTCTAGTAGGTGTCTTGAACTAGTCTCGTCATTACTCTACCGAGGTTAGGCTTGATACTTACTGGGTACCATTGTGATGTACTTATACTACGCTTCTGTACATTTTTGTGCAGATCCAGGTATGCTGATTGTGTATTGAGAGTTGTGTCTGCGCGGCGGGAGGCTTCAAGATATACATGCTTGACATTCGCAGGCCTCGGAATCACCGTGTTACTTCATTATGCTACTGTTAAATTGTAATTCAAACCAGTATTGTGTTTAGAAATTCTAGTATGTATTAGTAGTACTTATGAATCCGTACTATCGGTTTTGAGAAATGTATAACTATTGGCCGCTTACGGCTATGTATGTAATTTAATGGTTTATGATAAATGATTAAATAGTTCAATTCTGTTATTAAATTAGCATGTGTTAGGCGAACCTAGTCTTAGAGACTAGGTGCCATCACGACATCCTAAGGTGGAAAATTGGGGTCGTGACAGAATCGGAAAAATGGGTGTGTAAGATCGAGTTACATTATATCTACTCCCTCCATCTGTCCCATCTCGTCTATACAGGAAGATTTTTTGGATTCTTGAGGGATTTCTCAAAAGTATTAGATTGATTTCTTGGAGAAGAAGAGGAGGAGAACATTCTAGGCTCTCAATATATACTTGGTATTTCCACAAATTTAGGGGATTTCTGGACAGAAAATTTTAGGGTAAAAAGAACTAGGGTTTGTTTTTGGTTTTTGGATCCTGCTTCTGATTTTTGGTTTCCGTTCATTCATATAAAAAAAAGGGAGTATCAGTTCTTCTAGTTCCGTTCTTACTTAAAAAATAAAAAATTGACAAAAATATTTTAGTTTTTGTTTTTGATATTCACTTGTCATGACTCAAAACCCACTACAGGTCTTGATGGCGTCCAAAGGCGTCGTTAGGCAAGCCAATGGTGATTAACCAACTTAATTATTCATTTTAATATTTTTGAAATCATAAGTTTTATTATGTAAAGAGTTCAATACATTTCAAAATCAGGAATGCTTAAAATATTAGTAAAGATATAAAATAAGGATGACAATATCAAATCGAATCATAAACAACCAGTAGGATATCCTAAAACCCAGTGTCACAAGTGCATGAGCATTTATTAAGGAGTACAATAATAATACAACATCTGTCTAGAACATAAAATAGACAGAATAAAGTAAATAATTAAGTTGGGGACTCTGAGGGCTGCGGTGCGTAGCATAAAATACAGCTCACCTTAAAGTCCCCTCAGCAGTTGTGCCTACGCGCCAAGATTACCATCCAAGGAATCTGTCAGATCCTACATATTTAGTGCAGACGTGTAGCATGAGTACGTAAATGAACGCGTACCCACTAAGTATCTATCCTAACCCCGGAGAAGTAGTTACGAGGGGTCGACATCGACACTTACTAGTGGTCCAATAAATAAAATGCAGGGATCATAAATAGGCATGAAATACAGCATGATCAATTGAATAAGGAACAATAGATAACGTAATCCTTTAACAAATATTATCAGTTAAAATGCCCCCAAAGGCCACATGCTATCTCAACAAATAGGAACCATCAATTAAATATCCGATCTCAGATCATAAAGAGAATATTACGTAATTCCCAAGTTGGGCAATCTCCTGGGTATTTGGACTCTTAGCAATTTCACGCACGAATTATGCCGAGGTCGTTCGGCCCAATCCATATAATCGTGTACATACATTGCGAAGGTCATACAGACCGATCCATTGATGCATCTCATATAAATACATATACTGCCGAGGCGTTCGGCCCGATCCACAGGAAAGGAGGAAACCTATCGAACTGCGAGTCGCGTGCTTACAACATAGATACATGAGCATAAAGTAAACATGACTTTTATCATTTATTAAATATCTCGCCAAACAACTCAAGGCGATAAAGCTCGGCCTAATATATTCCAAAATCGAATTCAATTATAAATTCACTTAATTAAGCTAGCAAAATGAGTTCAAATAATTCAAATATTACATGAAAAAGTCTTAATTCTACCATGACATAAACATGCTTTTAGCTACGTACGGACTCTCGTCACATCGTGCGTACGTAGCGCCCACAACTAGTATCACATAACAAATCTTAATATCTACGGGGTGGTTTCCCTCTCACAAAGTTAGACAAGAGACTTACCTCGCTCCGAAGTTCCAATAACCGGTTCTAACGCCTCTCAAACACCTCAAACTGATACCCATTGATCCAAAACTATCCAAACAACATGCAAACCAATCAAAATATACTTCAATGCTCATAACTTAACAATTTATAAAACATCACAACTCTGCTCGAAAGTCCACAAAGCCAACCCCAGGCCCACGTGCCCAGATTCCAAAATATTTTGAAGATAAACATTACCTATAGCACCACGAAGTCAAATATATAATTTATTCCTAATTTCATGTCCAATTTCGTGGTCAAAATCCAAAAATACTAAATTCTAGGTTTTTCTTCCAAATCTCACCATTTTCACAAAATTTCGTGCTTAAATCCATATGTAATCCATGTATTTAACTTACAACAGGTGGGAATAACTTACCTCACAATAGATGATGAAACTCTCCTCTTCAAGAGCTCCAAAAATCGCCCAACCAAGTGAAAATGTGAGAGGACTGGGCTATGCCCCGAAATAAAACCCACTTCTGCCCAGCGATCATCGCACTTGCAGTCACTTAACCGCATCTGCAGTCCCGCAGGTGCGGTCTAAGGATCGCATTTACGAACACCCTCCGCCTCCAACACTTTTGCTTCTGCGGACAAAGATCTGCTTTTGCGCATCTTCATCCCAGGCCCCTTTCCGCTTCTGCAAAAAATACTTCGTACCTGCGGAAGCGCACCTGCGCTTGAGCCTCCGCATCGTTGGAAGACCATGCCTCTTCACCTTTCGCTTCTACGCGCCACTGCCCGCATCTGCGAGCTCACAGGTGTGGTAAATTCCTCGCACCTACGAATCCATCCAGCCTCAGACCCAACCGCTTCTGCGACCCCTAGGCTACTAATGGGGTCTCGTACCTGCGGCCCAAACCTCGTAGGTATGATCACAACAGAAGACTTAAGCTTCAACAATTCTTTAAATCCAAAACTCGATCCGATTTCAATCTGATTCGCACCCGGGCCCCCCAGCCCCCATCCAACCATACCCACGCATCCTCAAATATGATACGAGCTTAGTCAAAGCTTCAAATCACATCAAACAATATCAAAACTATGAATTGACGGTAAAATCATTCTTTCAACTTTCAAACTTCCGAACTTCGTCGAACTCGTCCGAATGCCGCTTAGACATTCCGAAATGATGCCAAATTTAACGTACAAGTCACAAATCACAATACAAACCTATTCAACTACGAACTTCCCGAAATTCCATTCCAACTACACCTACAAGTTATAAATTATGAAGTGAAGCTACTCAAGGCCTCAAACTGCTAAACGACGCGCTAGAGCTCAAAATGACTAGTCGAGTCGTTACATTCCCCCCCACTTAAATATACGTTTATCCTCGAATGTGCCAAGATCTGCTCCGGAGTTTCCCCACTTACCCATGTAGGCATACTCGCTCGAGCCCGACCAAAGATCCATCCTGTTACCTTAGCTCACAAGACTTAGAGTCAAATTTCCACCTCCGGAATTCTCTATGAGACGTGATTCTAACATACGAATACCGTATCAACATAATTGTTGTACAAAATATGATCATACACCCATGCTGAAATCACACCATGCACCACATAAGTCGTATGCCCATAAAGACATTCTCCAACAACAATATCAGCAATTTTACAAATCGGATGCCCATAATACACCTCATAACACATATAAGCCCTATTCCAACTCTCGCAATGCTGTCACGACGAAAGAGACATGTAGAAGCTTATAACCGCCTGCCAAAACAATAAATCACGAAGTCTCTCTGCTTGACAAGAACATCACCTCATTCTTAACTGAATAGTGATATTTTCTCTTTAATAAATCATACATAGATCCGATCACACTGATCTCAGGTCTAAACACCTTGTCTCACCCAGTACAAGTTGTTGGGGGCAATAACCCATCTCAAAGACCATCTAAAATATCATATGACGCCATCAATGAACAAATAAGTTAGAGCTTGAATATGTCCTATAAGGAAGAACGAACTCTGGCAAGGAACTACTTAGCCCGAGTAACAAATAATACGACCGAACAGACGTTATGAACCTATCTCTGATATGAGAAACAAGGCACACAAAATAAAAATAAGTATAAGTAATCGTACTCAACCTCTCCCTATTGCGGCGTGCAACCCGATCAAAACATGACACTAATGCAGCGTGCAACCCGATCCAAACAACATAATCATGGCGGCGTGCCACCCGATCCGCACATAACAACCAATAAGGAAATATCTACCGAGCCACAATTCTCATACCCACGAAATGCCCGAATATCTACTACAAGCACGCCAAGTGCATAAATACAACTCTAGGGAGACAGATAGTGCCATTCGCTATAAAACTCAAGCATGACAAGGGTGCAATAAACGACCTGCATCTAGAAAGCCATCTTGCTCATATAACACCACAAGGTACGCATGATCATAACACATGTGCGAATAATCAAGTCGTCTCACAACCCACATGGCATAATAGAGTATTACATAGAATAGCTGATGACGGGAATCACATCCAACACCCTAAGACTCCTCCTTAAGCAATGCTATGCTGAATGAATACATCTGACTTGATGTAGAGCATACATTCACATTATATATACTAACGGACCTCAAGCCGATTTCGATCATCCCATACTGGGCCAATAACTTTTCAAGGATCCACAATGACCCTATTCATGACATATACGAGCAGCCGTCAAATCCAGAACAACTCCCACGGTCCACAACTATAGGAATAGAGTGCCTCTAAGTCATAACCTCTCCTATTGGCGACAATACAAAAATCTCCATACCTGATTTCGATCCCTAACAATCAAATAACTAACAAGTCACACTTATATGATCTTCCCGTTAGATATACTCCCACAACCTCCCGCACCAAGTAAAATCTGAGAATTAATGGCTATCGACCATGCTATTTCTATGGAGCTAGTCAAGCATCCATATTTCAATACCCAATACTTCTTCCACAAAACAGACCATCCTCAGGCTTCCCGAAAATAGTGCTATCGTACTCTGACCATCTGAAATCCTCCCCCGCGACTCCGAGCTCGTGACATTATTATCAAAATCGAATCGCAACCTTGATCCTGAACTTCCAATTTCCATACTGCTCACTGCACCTATCATGACCTCTACGCGAGAGTCCAAGAATTGCATCATAAACCCTGAACCACCAGTAGAATAAATACTTCATCGGCCCCTTTCACTCCACTTATTTTAGAAGAACAATTACAACACGCAACCGAATTCCCATAACCGCAGAAAATGCAAACCTCAAGTCGTGGTCTAAACTTACATAACTCTTCCGGGATCCATTTACACATAACAAGGCCATCATAATCAAATACCTCCAAATCAACCAAATTGCGGTGGTTGTCATGCCCGCACGTACAACCACGAATCACATATATAGTCTTAACACACCATAGGAACTGATCATTTGCACAACCATGCTGATTCAAACCATTACTAACTGTCTCAACTTCTTCCAATTTACTCTTGACTTGCCTCCGAAATAATAGTTCTACTCAAACACATAACGAACCTCAAACAACACTCATCCTGAGTGACTCAAATCATGAGACCACATCGTCTTAATACCCATAATCCATCTCATACCCTCCTCAAGCACTAAATAGTATCTCCAGTTAATACACCCGTTCTAGAAGACCTCTTGCGAATCCGAAGTTGTTTCTCCTATTTCTCTACACTACACCGTAGACCCTATAATTAACATAGAAATTTCCATAAGTATCCATCACACTCTACTGCAAAACCCAATCCTCAGCCACATAACAAACCCAAAATTCTTAGACACCGCATTTTAATTCTTGAACCCACTAGAACTACTATTGAGAGTCACCCACTCTGACCTAATCTCCAATATAATCAAACTCTAGTGCTCCGCTAGCACATGAACACTCACCAAGAAGCAACCGGGTGAATTCTTTTCCTTGTACATCACATCCACAAGAAGCATAAACTCTGAGTCATCCAAAATTCTGCATATAAATCGATAAGGCAAAATGTAGCAAATAATCATCAAGTCATTTTCCCGAATTAACCTTGATATTTTCTTTTCTTAATCATAATTAATCTACCAATGTACCGATAACGCGATACTACAAAGGCACACAACCACGTGACCCAATCATAGACGGTGGGCTCTCCCACTTAGCTTCAAGCCACAATTACATAATCCATAATTCTCAATGCCTCATCCTCCTCGGTTACCATGATTTCTCACCGTCGCTCCGCAAATTCCTCTCAATCGCTCGTTAAACTTATATAACATAACTCGAATTATCATCTCCAAACACACACTCGACCTTATGACTGCTACACCATCTTATTCAAGCGATTCCAGTTCACAGCTTAGTACATACTTCGTGTTGGACAGAAAATAAAGTTCCTCAGAAGACCCTTACTAGGAATCACACAACTCCTAACACCTCACAGGAGATTGCCTACCTGTGAACCCCATATCGTCATCTTCCAATGACATTTCCCTGATTACAGCAATCACAAAATTAGTTAATCCATGTGAGCCCATGCTCGCCCACCAGTAAAAAGCGCCCGTTCATCCCAGGCCCTTTCCCACTTCTACAGAAAATACTTCACACATATGGAAGCGTACCTGCGCTTGAGCCTCTGCATATGTGGAAGACACTGCCTCTTCACCATTCGCTTCTTCTCTCCACTGCCCGCATCTGTGGGCTCGCAGGTGCGAAAAATTCCTCGTAACTGCGAATCCATCCAGCCTCAGCCCCAACTGCTTCTGCGACCCTTTGGTCGCTTCTATGATCTCGCACCTGCGGACCAAACCTCACAGGTGCAATCACACCAGAAGCCTTAAGCTTCAGCAATATCTTAAAATATGATACGATTCGAACCCGGGGCCCACAAGCCCCGTGGCCTCCCAGTCCCCATCCAACCATGCCCACACATCCTAAAATATGATACAAATTTAGTTGAAGCCTCAAATCACATCAAATAATATTAAAACTACGAATCAACAATAAAATCGTTCTTTTAACTTTTAAACTTCTGAACTTCGATGAACTCGTCCGAATCCCGCTCAGACATTCCAGAATGACGCCAAATTTCACGTACAAGTCACAAATCACAATATAAACCTATTCCAAGGCTAAAAATCTCAAACGGACATTGATAACACCAAAGTCCACTTAAAATCAAACTTAGAAAATTCTAAAACTTTCAAAATGCTAACTTTCCACATTAGGCGTCGAAATGCTCCCGTACCATCCGATACACAACTCGAACATCCGCCCAAGTCCAAAATTATTATACGGATCTATTGGAACCTTCACATCGTGATTCCGAGGTCGTTTACTCAAAAGTAGAACCTTAGTCAATTCTTCCAACTTAACACTTCCGAATTGAGAATTTTCCATCCAAATCAACTTCGAACTTCCCGAAATTCAATTCAGACTATACGTACGAGTTATAAAACATGAAGTGATGCTACCCAAGGCCTCAAACCACCGAGCGACGCACTAGTGCTAAAAATAACCGGTCGGATCGTTACATCACTTATGGAGTTTATTTGAGGCGTTAGAGTTTGATTCGAAGTTTTCTGTTTTGCTTCTTGTGAGTTCAATGGGAATCGATTTAATTCTGCTCGTATTGTGTTTGTTTGAGTGATCGAGTTGCCAATCGAGGTCTTTTCATGGCTCTTGAACCCTATTGCATTGTGGTTGATGTTTACTTCGAATTTTCATGGCCGGATTCACTTGTATTTGATTCCAAGCAAAATCAATCAAGAGTTTCGCGCATTCGGGTTTGTTTCTTCCTTTTCCGCTTTTGTTTTGGTGATGATTCAAAGTATGATGAGAGCCTCAGGTAAATAATCGAATTTAGTTACTAGTAGAAGCGGGTTTGAGGGGTTTTGAGTAGGGATAAATCTGGTTGAAAATTTTCCATTACATATGTTCTGTTTTACTCTTTGTGCTTAAATATCTTATAGCTTAGATCTTCCTGGTTTCGAAGTGCTCGATTAAAGTGCAATTTGATTTTGTGACTATCTGAATTAGCGAAATTATGTCTTGTTAGAATCTGCTTGGTTTCAGTCATGAGTTATTGTAGTTTGGTTTATCGTTATTACTGCTTTATTGAATCTTGGATCGACATAACATGTTTCATTCGCTATTGGAACTAGGATTGATCAATTCATTTATGATGAGTTAAATTAGTTGAACGAGTTCGAATGATTTGTGTATTTCTCTGAGTTTTCATGCTTGCTTGTTTCTCTATTTGTGAACTAGTCGTGATAAGCTCACTGAATCTTCATTAGCTTCTTAATTGTGAATTTGTGAGCTTTGAGTCTGTAATCTTGAATACGTTAGTCTGCTACTTTAATTACAGCCATGGGTTGGATGCTTAACTAATTTATCTGAGCAGGAGCATGTCACGGAATTCGTCTCACAAACTGTTTAATTTCTCTTATGTCTTTCTATGGTTCAAACGTGAAAATCTAAAGATATCTTTCAAAAATGTTGATCTTTTGCTTATCAAACGCGAAAATCTAAAGATATCTTCTTTTGCTTATTAATAGAGTAACATAAATTTCAGATGGTTCTCCTTTATGTAAAGTTAGCTCGTTCGCGATCATTGAAACCAAACGTGATTGTTGCAAGGTGTGAATTCATGTACTAGTTCGGAAAACATATACGATTATGTGCAGAAATTTTGCAATAGGATAAGATGAGTAATTAAGAAATAGAAATGCAGTCCTCTTTGAGTAAAGAAAATGTCCTTATGTGAAATTAGCATGTTTGGGCTGATAATTCAAAGTTGAAGTTTCATATAAATTGGAGATTAAGTTTGGTTCATGGAGTTGATTAACTACCTATTATCACTAATTTGATATGTTGATCACTTTTCCATGCGTTGATTGGTGATAGCACTTTGTTAGCTCCACAATTAAGAATCTGCTTGCTCTTTTGTTGACCTCTTGAAAATTCCACTTTTCCATATCGTGTAGCAGAAATTGATGTCAGCTTGCTTTGAACTTTTCTTTTCTGTATCCAGGTTGTTGTGAGTGTTTGGCTTGCACATGAACTAATTTCATGATTTTATGCTTGCCTTGTGAGGCAGGAGGTGAAGATGCGTTTTTCTGAATGTATTTGAAAATTAATTAAATGGAAAGCAGGGAGGTCTGAAGGACACGTAGTTGATAGGGATACACACAAAAATGGTAATGGGTAAAGGAAAGTTAAGTGTGCAGGTTACATGTGCTATTTGTTCGGGACGGGTTAGCTAGATCAGATGCCTCTTATCATACTTTGATCCGCCATTTTTCTTTGTTCTTATATTTTTATTCTTTTGTATTTTGATGCTTTGTTTGGACCGTCTTGAAGGATATTGGGTCATGGGAATTAGGAAAAGATCGAGCCCATTAGTATTTAATTCATCTACATGCTTTAGGATTAGGCTCGGTCTAAATACATGAAAAATGAAAAGTTAAAAGAAGATGAGCATGGAATGAATTTTTATTTACTTTAGTTTTATTTTAGTTTTACTTTTCTTACTTGACAGCTAGGAGCATACTTAAGCCGTCAATACTTGAGTAGTCAAACTTTAGGTCTTTTTTGTTTTATTTTATTGAGGTGAGAGGTCGTTCCCTTTAGTTTATGATCAACGGAATGCCTGGTTGACTTTGTAAATATTTTTATCAAGGGAATGCCCCAAAGTGAGTATAAAAAGAGCATGAGGCAACATCATCACGGAGGCATAGTACGATAATTAGATTTATTTTTGTTATTTTTATTTCTTTAAGGTGGGGAAGAACTCCAACCTCTTTTGGTGTTTATTTTTATTTTTGTGTGTTTTTACCTCAATTTGAGTATTTTTAAAAACCAACTAGATCATGTATGCTACTGTACTAGTTACAGGACTTGGGATTGCCTAATACCTTTTCCCCGAGTCCAAATGTGTTTTCAAAAGAAAAAATTATTTTTTAAATGGTGACTTGGAATACCGAAACCAAATGTCAAGTGGTGACTCTGAAATATCCTTTGAAACACAATCTTTTTGTCACTGTTCAATCAAAAACCCTTTTGAGCTTTAAATTATTAAAAATATCTTTACTCTTTTTGAATGGGTTAAGATAAAATAAAAGGGGTGTGACAGAACTTCATCACACCCTTCAGGGGTGAAACTCGCAGCAAAATCCTCTCTCCCATCATAAATACCACATCACGAATCTTTCTATCAACATAACTCGTCTGCCTAGACTGTGCTGTATGAAACTGATCCTATATCAACTTGACTTTCTGCAAGGTATCCTGAACCAAATCAGTGTCCAATAACCTAGCCTCTCCCGGCTCAAACCAACCAGCTGGATAACGACACCGCCTCTCATATAAGGCCCCATCAAATTACTTGATTGGTAATTGATGTAGGTAAACTCGTCAAGCGATAGAAACAGATCCTAAGAACCCCCGAAATAGTTATTTATTATGCTATCTGCATCAACTTGATCATAGACTTAATGGATATAATTTTCTCGAACTTAGAATATATAATTTTTTCACGGACACTTTTTCTTTAGCTAGAGTGATATAGACCCTTGTTTTGAAAAAGATCTTTAAAAAACACAACAATATTAGCAGAAACATGGATGGTATCTAAGCTTATATGTTTAAATCATTTTTATTAAGAAATTGTAACGACCCGACCGGTCGTTTTGAGCTCTAACGCGTCGTTCGGCGATTTGAGACCACGAGTAACTTTACTTCGGGTAATATGACTTGTACGTATAGTCGGAATTAAATTTCGGAAAGTTCGGAGTTGATTTGGAAAGAAAATTCTAATTTCGAAAGCTTTAAGTTGGAAGAATTTACTAAGGTGTGATTGTTGAGTAAACGATCTCGGAATAGGGATTTGAAGGTTCTAACAGGTTCGTATGATGACTTTGGACTTGGGCGTATGTTCGGATCAATTTTTGGATGACTCGGGAGCATTTCAGCGACTATTGTGAAAAGTTAGCATTTTGGAAGAATTTCATAAAAATTAGGCTGAGGTGTATTTCAATGTTATCAATGTCCGTTTGGATTTCCGAGTCTGGGAATATCTGAGTATGGTGATTCTGGTATTGGGAGCGCGTCCGAAGGTGGATTTGGAGGTCCGTAGGTCATTTCGGGGTCATTTGGCGAAAAATAGAAATTTGAAGATATTGAAAAGTTTGACTGGGAGTGGATATTTTTATATCAGAGTCGGATTCCTATTCCGGAAGTTGGAGTAGGTCCGTAATGTAAATTATGATTTGTGTGCAAAATTTGAGGTCAATCGGACGTGATTTAATAGGTTACGGCATCGGTTGTAGAAGTTGAAGTTTCAAAGTTCGTTAAGTTTGAAATGGAGGGTGATTCGTGTGTTAATCATTATTTGATGTGATTTAAAGGCTCGACTAAGTTCGTAAGATGTTCCAAGACTTGTTGGTATGTTTGGTTGGGGCCTGGGGGGGA